>JAIXHY010000001.1:6335368-6541272 GCA_020449905.1 Globodera pallida
GGCGCGCGTACGAACAACTTCGTCGTGGCGAGCAGGACACTTACGGCTCTACCATTAGGCCTCCAATGGCGCCGCGACGAGCATTGCAGCAAGTACTCCAACGCATAAGGGGCGGCAGATTTGAACGGTTTGGTGGACAACAACTGGAATGGGATGCATCGGACCCAAGGAACGATGCAACTGTGGGACTCAACATCTGCGAGACACTCCTGCGTGAAAGAATGCTCGAAGACGAAGAACACGAAAAAAATAATTAAATTTTATCGAATGTTCTATTTTTTGTTTTTGTATTTAAAAAATTATTTGAATTTTTTCCGCCCGATGATCCTGAGCTTTTTTTTGCTCAGGGGAGGGTTGCCTTGCTAAGAGACTACCTTCACGTGGTGCAAGGCGTCAGTACCTATTTGGCACAAATAGGGAAGCCAAATGTCTCAAAAAATTATTTAAAAAAAAAAAAATTCAAATTTGAAAAAAAAATTTCACAAAAATTTTTGTTCCCTCAAAACCGCTAGACTCAGCCCTCTTTTCATGTTATGCATGCCCCCATCTCCACTAGTTTTTAAATATATTAAAATGTTTTTAATTAATAAAATAAGTCTCAACGATTATGCAAAAAAATGAGATTTTTGTTGTTTTGTCTGTGAATGTGTAGTAATAAATTTAACCATTCATTTTCCCATTTGTCTCACAATTCGTCATAGATTTTTAGGCACTTTTGTGCCGTCGGCCGCCACAACGGCGGCACTTATGCAAATCCTCCCATTATTATTATTATTTGATTAAATCTCTTAAAAGCGTGGCACAACAGAAACAAATAAACAAATTATTGAAACAATAAAAATTTATGAATTATAAATATAAAAATTTATGAATTATAAATTATTGAAACAATAAAAATTTATGAATTATAAATTATTGAAACAATAAAAATTTATGAATTATAAATTGTTGAAACAATAAAAATTTATGAATTATTTAATGAAAAGCAAACCCGATCTTTTTTTTGGAACGGTTTCGACTAATCGGAATTTCAATTTATTGTTATTTTGCTCGTCCAAAAAGGCAAATAATAAGTGAAATAAGAACAATTGTAAAATGTTTCTAAAAAATATAGCAATTTAAAACAGAAAATTCATTTTTCAGTTCAATTCATGAAAATTCGCTTTCCATTTTTGATTAATCAAAAAATGTTCATAAACCGACAACAATAAGCAAAGTCTGGACAAATCCAAATTATTCAAAACAAAACAGAGCCTTTATTATATTGCCACAGGCTCCAGAAAATGATATTTAGCGTGAGAAAATTTATCGTCAAATACGAAACAAAAAAAGAAAAATTAAAAATGGCCAATGGGAAATTTTTGTTGGGAATCAAACCAAAAATGAATGAATGTTTAAGCCTTTATAATTGGCGTGGCCAATTGGACCTTTTACGCCAAAGGATAATTATTAAGTATTACAGTAATTTTGGGAAGGGATTTATGTTTTTAGTAAATATTATTAAAATATTTAGTTTATTTTTGGATTAGTAAATTTTTTTTTGTTAATAAAACTTTGGTTTAGTTTACTTTATTAATAAACTTTTGTTTTATTATTTTATTTAGAGTATTTTTTAACAGAAATTTTAACCGATTACTAAAGGATATTATTTTTTTTTAAATTTAAGTTAGTTTTTGATTTAATTCATATTTTTTTACAATTAAAATTAAAATTAATTAATTTTATTTGCAAAATGCTCTCACTTCCTAATTCGTTGGGATTATTTTTTTGTTTGGCACAAACATCAATCACACCGCGGGGGATACTTTTGTGTTACTTCCTGTTTTTTGTCACCAAATTTACCATTATTAGGGTCCCCCCCCCCCCCCCCCCCGAGGGGCAATAATAAAAACAACAAAATTTGCTTTGCCTCAAAACACGCAAAACTTTTAAAAGACTCAAAAAATTGTAAAAAAAATGGAAAAATTATTCGGCACAGCTTTTCAACAAATGGCAAAAGGTGCGTCATTTTTAGAAAGAGAAATGGCATAAATTGGCACAATCCAAAAGGGCAATTATCGAACAATTGGAAAAAGATTGGAATAAAAAATGGATAATCGAAGAAAGGAAAATTGAAACTTTCGCTGTAATAAAATGTTCAATGGACAAATTAATTAAAATGCATCGGCGAATTGACCAATCAATACACGGATAGCTAAAAATGTTTTTTTACGTCAGTTAAGCGCGGCCGGGCCGGGGCCTCCTTTGGTCTCTAGTAGGGTTGCTCCCCGAGCCCTCGGGGGCGGGAACGGTCGGGGACAAAAATCCCGACTAAAAAAGTCAGGGTTCGGGTGTTTTTCCAAGAAAAAACCTCCGAAAAATGCAAAAAAATCGGGGACGAAAACCCCGACTAAAAAAAGTCGGGGGTTCGGGGACGGGGAGCAACCCTAGTCTCTAGGGTTGGCACCATGCTCTGGGTTACCCGAAACCCGAGAGCCGGAACCCGACATTTTTCTCGACCCAATACCTGAAACCCGACCCGACATTTTTCTCGACCCAATACCTGAAACCCGACCCGACATTTTTCTCGACCCGGACGTCGGGATTAAAATTTTTTACAAAAAAGCTCGACCAAAAATGTCAGGGTTTTGGGTGCCAATCCTACACTTTGACCATGGCTTCCTTCCCCATTGGCATTTAAAAAAGGTTGGGCGGCTGGGGTTCAACACCAGCGTCCGCATCTGACACCGGACCACCTTGCTGGGCCGCTACATCACGCCGTCCGCCTCCACTAAAAAGTTGCTAGGATTGATTCACGCCGAAAACTTCAAAAATTTTTTAAATTTCAAAATTTTTTCCGGCTTAACGATTAAGCACTAAGCCTCTAAAAATATTTTAAAGCGGGGAAATTCGATTAAAATGGAAGAATTTAAAGGGTTATTGCGTCGCCGTGTCAATGTCCGTCCGTCTATTTACTCCCCCCCCCCCCTTTTTTTTTGAACTTTTTACCATTGACGAGACGACACATTCTGTCCGCAATTTGTCTCGCCGGAGGCGTAAATTTATCACGCGAACTTTCAATAAAAATGCGCGTCATCCATTCATTCATTGTGACTTTGTGTTGTGTCATTTGTCTTCTCTCGAAAAAACAGGCTATCAAGAAGTCCATTAGAGCGATTGGCACACTTTTCTTTGGCAAAAATTTTGCTTAATGAAAAAAATGGATGGCCGTACCCCACAGCGTTTTACGGACAGAAAACAAAATAAATTAAAATTAAAAATTTGTAGAGTTAAAGGCTTTGGGCGAGGGCTACGGGCTGTGCGAGCTCTGTTATTTAAGCCAAAACCGCGAGACCAGCAGAGGAGCAATTTTGCCAAAAAAACCCCCGGCATTTTGTTGGGTTTTGCGGACGTCCGTGCCGGCTTTTTGAGATTTTGTCCAGCGCACGCCCTCTGGTCAAGAGCGTAACCGAGAATTTTTGAGTCGAGAACTAAAAAAATCGTTGCTTTTTTAGCAAAAGATAAACAGATTGAGTTTACTAATGAGGAACTGGAAAGTTGTGCTTTTTTTATTAACAAAATGGATTTTTTTTTTTGAAAAAATATGAAAAAGGATATCAATTAGGAGTTAATGATCATTAGCTAAAATATTCGGCGACAATTATCCTTAGGTTGGTAAAAGCGGGTTTAAACCGGATGTATCGGTTTTTGCTTAGGCCGGGATTTCAACACAGTTTTCGGTTTCGGCCGCTATTTAATAAATCCATGCAATTAAAGAGCAGCAACTGCACTCGCTTGTAGTAGAGCAGGCGTGCATGCAAATGCGTGCATGCTGCATGTATTTTTTGAGTTTTGTTATACTATTAAAAACATTTAATTTATAACTCAAGTTTGCTTAAAATGTGCGTGCTCAGATAAAAAATAATATTTAACAAAACGCGAATTAGAATTAATAATGAAAAATATGCAAAATTTTTTATTTTAAAAACGTAAATGGGATTTAATAGCATTTAATGAGGAAGATAGCGCAAATGAAATTAAATAACGAATCATTGGCGTCCACCCAATAAATAGACGGAAATGATGATGGGTATACATAAATAATAATGGATTGAAGCGCAATGGGACGAGAGGCCTCCTAGGCACACCAGCGGCAGACGAACAGAGACGGACTGGACCGAGTCAGCGCGTAATGGCAATGGAAGTGCCGTGCCACCGGAAGAGCTTCCCCCCCCCCCCCCCCCCCGGGGGGTTCCATGGGCGGGAATGACACGGACGGAGACATTACGCCAAAGGGGGTGGAAGCCCTTCGGATTGGGCCGAATTCTTGCAAATTTGCACAACAAAATGGCATAGTGTCGGAGAATTTCCCGCCGCCCCAAATATAAATTACCGACTCCCAATTCCCCGCAGGAGAATTCCCCGCTTCCCAATTCCCCGTTAAAGAATTCTACGGTGCCCAATTCCCAGTCGCCCAAGGATTGGTTGGAAACAATTTACAGAAAAGATATGTTTTATTTCATTTTTATAAAAACTATAAAATCTAAATGTCTGAAGGTGTGCTGCTTCGTCGTCATTTTAGTTCCAGGTTTCTTTTGGTGTCGTCGTCCTGGCTCTTCGGGCAATTGTCTCCATTTAATTCTGCTTTGAAGCGGTGCAAATTCACAATGTTATCGTCGCTTCCATATATTCCATCATACACCCCCGTGCGACATGACAACCACAATTGCACTTTATAAAAAAATGGGACTTCCGTTTAATAGTACCACTTAATATTTCTACCTTTGACCTTGGATGTGCCCATGTGCACGTGCGAATTCTCTGATGTAACTTTAGCATGCCCTTAAATGTAATGCATTTTTTATAAAAAGAAAACATTTTAATTGTTTATTGTTTAAGTGAAAGATACCGGACCGGAAAGACCAGATTTCCGAATCAGGGTCAGGAACTGGCGTTTTCCAACACTTCCGGTGTTTCCTGATTATCCGGGAAAATTGCACCGATAATTTTGAAAATTGAAAATCCAGAGAAACTTTTAATTTTGGATTTTAGAAGTTTACCTTTTTAAAAATTTTTTTATTTTATTTTGCTGGCTTTGAAAACCTACTATATAAATTTAACGAGAATTTCCAAAATTTAGCTTCTAAACTGAGAGAGTTTTTTTTAAAATAAATGAATGTTTTAACCGTTTTAAATGAACTTACATATTTATAGACTGACTGAAAGTTGGGATTTTCTTATATGTAAATGAATGCATTTTTGCGGTTGGCAAAATGTTGACCTTTGAAAAGGGGGAGGGGATGGACATTCACTTTTGGGAATTAATTCTTTTTTTATTATATAAATTTGAATTGTTTATTTGCTCCTCGCAAAATGTTGACCCGGAAAATTTGAATGCAATTTCAAAAGACTAAACTGTTTTTTCACGCTTTAAACCTTTTTTTATGTTTGCAACTAATAGGGGGTACAATTAGTGACGCACGAGAGTCTCGGTCTCGAGTATCGACTCAAGAAAAGTCTCGGGTTTTTGAGTCTCGGTATCGAGTATCGGGAATTGGGTTTGTGCACCATTAGTAACAATCCCGCGTGGGATTTTTAGGGATCCTGGCCCCTATCCCAGCTTTTTGATGATACCGTTGGAACTGGAATTCTTAACGGGATTCCGGCCCACCAGAACCAACTGAGTTTAATTAATCCCGGTCCCATATCTCGGTCTTCGACACCCAATCCCGGGACTACATTTTATGTGAATTTAAAATTAGACAACATTTTGCCAAAAATCGCCAGAAGAAAAAAATGAGAGATTGCCTCAACGACTTTTCTTGCTGAAGTCTATTGTTACTTATGCAACAAAAAAAAACACGAAGCAGAATATGCAGCCAAATATGCCCAAAATGCCAAAATATGTACCAAAACAGGGCACTTTTGTCCTCAGCGGACAATTTGACCGTGAACAAACGCCGGAACTGCGCATGGACCTTCTGGTGCTGAACATATACGATGTGCTGCTTGGCCAAAAATTGCCAATGTTTTATCAGCTCGCTTCCCGGGGACATCGGCGGGGTCCAAGATGCCCCGCTTGACTTGTTCATCTTCAGTAGTGTTTGGTCGGTACGGGAAAGTACCAAACGCTTTTTCGGGATTTTTGGTACATTTTGGTATTTTACCGAAAACCGACCGAAACTTTTTGAGGACTAGGACTGGGATTTTCAGGTTTTAACCTATTTTTTTGCGAAAATGGTTTGACGAAGAAGCCCAGGAATACAGTCATGGTCATATGTTTAACACACCATTTTGGAAAAGTGGAAAACAGTAATAATTAGAATTAAAAATAAATTGGATGGAAAAAGTTACAGTTTTAAGAGCATTTTTTGAGGGCTTTCCAACGGTACCATTCATTCCCCTTTTGCAAACAATGCTTCTCCCAATCAACTTCAGCAACCGTCACCAACCCCATTTTCTAGTGCTCATATGTTTAACACGGGTGGGTAAAAAGGCCTAATACGTTGGCCCAAAAATCCATAACCAATTCATATAAAGTCAACTTTTGATGCTGATCAAAAAAGTTAACTACATACATCAGGTTGATCACACACCTTTTGGGGCAACCCGACATTCGCCAAAATAAAAACCGATTTTTAAATGTTTAAAAATGTCTTTTTTTGCACACATAGCCTCCAATTTTGGCCAAATCGCAGCCAAATGCGGCCCAACCGATGCGCTGAGCGATGGTTGTTTATGTTTTGGTAAGCAATTAAATGTGCTTTTTATTCTCTAAAACCCGAACATATTGTTTTGGGTATATGCTAAAATTCGTAAATTAAAATTTATGAAAATGTCAAACTTTTTCCCATAATAATTGCATAAAATTTATGTAAAATGTTCAAAGGCATTTTTAGGCTTAAATGCCTTTTTTTCTGATTTGTTTGTCGAGCATTTTCCTTATCGGTTCTTGAGTCGAGAAATTTCTCGGTTTCGTTGTTGGACGAAATCATAAATCATAAGGGAGGCAGGCCCTTTTGTTGTGCTACATTTGTAATTTTTGGACCAATTTTCGTAACAAATTAAGTCAAAAATTCAAAATTTTCCCGGGCGTCGCCTATCGGCACCGCCGACCCCCCCCCCCCCCCCCCTGATGTAAAGCAGAATTCTCAAAATTTCTGATGATGCATTCGATGTTGAAGACAACAAGGAAGATGATTTTGAATAACAAAAAAAAAAATTTGTTTCACCTTTGACCCTTACAAAATCAGCTCTGATCGGGGTCAGCGGTGAACAAGTAGTCTGGGTTGTCGGGGGTGGAACTGTCGGGGGCGGGGAATCATCCAAAATTGTTGGGGCGGGGTTCGGGGTCAGGGTCAGGGGTCGGCGAAGCTCGGCTCACTGCATAAAGCTCAATTTTTTCGAAGCTCAAAGTTCGAAGCCCAAAATACCCAAAGTTCCGCAAGCTCAATTTTGACTTCCGAGCCAAATCTACCGGGGAAACCGGAATGAGGGGGCGGGGGTGGTCCGGCGGTGCCAATAGACGCCGCCGGAGAAAATTTTGAATTTTTGAATCAAATTGTTAAGAAAATTGACCCTCAGATTTCATAAAATTGTGATTTTTTGGTACATTTTTAATCCCAAATATTTAGTCTCGAAAATCAAGACTTTGATACATATTTACTAGGGTTGTTCACGGTCGGTTTTAAACCGGTACCCCCGGTTTTCGGTTAGGCCGGTTTTGCGACCCCCGGTTTTCGGTTTCGGTTTTTGGCCGCCGAAAACCGAAACCGGTTGTTGTCAAATTATCGGGGGGACCCTTTTGATTTTCAAATTCGTAAATTTTGGATCAATTTTAAACAAATTTCGTTAAAATTTTCCCCGCGGTGGCTACTTGCAAATAAAAACAACTCAATTTTTTAAGAGATTTACACCAAAAATTTCCCATTTTTGCCAGGTCGAGACGAGAATCTCGACTCAAGATCTCGAAAAATCTCGGAAAATTTCTTCGAGCGAGCGAGTCGAGATTTCTCGAGACCTGGTATTATTTCCCAAAATTTTTTTTTTGAGAATCTGCTTTACCTTCAGGTGGTGGGGGGGGGGGTCGGCGGTGCCGATAGGCGCCGCCGAGAAAATTTGAATTTTCGAGGACAATTTGTTAAGAGATTTTCAACCAAAAATGTAAAAATATGGCACTGTAACGGGAAAACTCCCATAAAAGTTCCATCATTAGGGGTGTATTTTTTAAACCGAAAAACCGATACCGTATATACTCTTGTAATTCCACCCCCTCTAATAATGCCACCACCTCTATTAATGTCGCCCTTTCTGAGGAGGTTGGAAAATAATGTCGCCCCCTCTAATAATGTCACCACCTCTAATAATGTCGCCCCAACAAATCCAATTTATCATTTCTCTTTCACTGGGTAAAATTTGATGAGATGTAACGGGGAAAATGGATAAACTATGAGTGTGTTTCAAGGGTGTACCAAGGAATTTTTTTGGGGGAGGGGCTAAAAGTCGATTTTTAGGGGTGTATTTTTTGAAAATTTGAAAAAGTCGATTTTTAGGGGTGCATTTTGGAGTTTATGATATTTTTCTTAGAGTATTTCCAGAAGAAAATTTTCTCCAAAATCAATTTAGGGGTCAAATTTTTGTGTGTTTTCGATGGAATTTGTAAAGAAAATTGGTCCAAAATTACAATTTTGCAAACCAAAGGGACCCCCTTTGGGTTTTTTCTCAAAAAAAATTTCGCCCGATGAAGTATGGATTTGTGTCGGAAAAAGTTAAGAATTTTTGTGATAGATGACAACATATTGCCAAACAATTTGAAAAATAATGTCGCCACCTCTAATAATACCACACACCTCTAATAATGTCGCCCTTTCTAAGGCGGTTGAAAAATAATGTCGCCGGTGGAATTACAAGAGTATATACGGTAAACCGGTACCCCCGGTTTTCGGTTATGCCGGTTTTACGACCCCCGGTTTCGGTTTTTGGGCCAAAAAAACCGGTTTTCGGTTCGGTTAACCGACCGTGACCTAGTACATTTTCTATTCTGAGAGAAAAATTAATAAAGATAGACGAATTTTGAAGGTTTTTACGCAACAATTGACTGGATTTGGTCAGTTTTTACACATTTTTTGATCAATATTTTGGCACTTTTTGGGGTTTTTTGGTCAATATTTCGCGTTTTTTAGTCAATATAAATCTCGGCTCTAAATATGAGTGATTTCTCAATCCCGCAAAATCGCTTTGTCCGCCTCTAATAGTAAGTTGCTCAAAAACTCAGCAATCAATCAATAAAAGTAAAATAGTGAAATATTTCCATAGCATATATTTTCCTAAATCTTTTCAAAATCGAACTGGATGGAAAATAATCAATATGTGTAAAGAAAGACAATGGGGAAAAATTTTTCTTTACGTCATGTGTGGAGGTAGAGGACGTGTACATATGTTGTTGGACAAAAATATTCCAATTTAAGACTGAAATTGAAGAATTTTCATATTATTATTTGATCATGGGGGCGGGGGGGGGGCGTCGTATACTCCGATTCTTTAACTAGAGATTGGACACGGGCTACGGGGTCCGTCATGTAGGTCGAATGCCCGTGACCGTGACTAGTGGTCGGCACGACGATACGATTTTTCTAAACACCGTGTGGGACTCTCGAACCCATGACCTCCACCCAATCCGTGGGCAGCTCTTCCAACTGAGCTACCCGGGGCGTCCCATTTGCCTTCTTCTTTATGGATGATCTTTTGCCCCCGCCATAGGTGTTTTAACTGTCCACTTCCAACCAGCGGAACACACTCGCTTCCTTATATTGGCAAGCATTTATTTGTTGTTTTGCCCTCACATCAGCAGGGTTCGTCGAAAGATAAATTTTCGAATATTTCAGTTTATCGTTGAAATTTTCAAAAAATTTTAGCGCCCCGGTAGCTCACTCGTCAGACGGTTAAAAGCATTGGTTTGGCGCTGTGAAGCTCATTACTGCACCGAAGGTCGTGGGTTCGATTTCTGCCCGGGGCTACACTCATTTTGCCTATATTTACTGTACTATCCAGATCATTTCCAAAAAGTATCGACGTTAAAATGAACAAAATTCTAAACTTTATTCCCGCGATACTTTTGGCCGTCCGTTTAGTCAATGCCGGATGTATGTGCGGCACTGCGCGAAATATTGCCCGTACCGGTAGAGCAAAAATTTTAATTATTGAAAAAGTTTTACTGTCAGAAATTTATGAAGCTAATTTAATTTAATTTTTACGATGTTACACGAACTTAAGATCGTTGCCATGTTTATTGTGGCTCCTTTAATAGTGAAGAAACGTGTAGGAGCAATGCAAAAGTTACTTTATGCGATTGGAATGCTGTGGGAGGATGTGAGGCAGTCGTCAACAATGGAGGAAACGTCCCGACCGGTGACGCTTTTTCTATGGAAATTCAAATCTTTTTACTTAATTTTTCATTCAATTTTTGTAATATACTGTATAGTAAAATTGGTCCGTGTCCTTTTAGTTAGAGACAAATTGTTGTTAAATTTGAAATCTTCTAAAAATATTGATTTTTCTTATTTTAGCAAGCAGCGAGGTATGCAGGGCTAATTATGAGGAGACAGGACAATGCCGACTCCACATTACCATGTGCATTTGGCACTACGATAGCTGTGTTCCAGACACAGATACAACAAGAATCTTAGCCCAAGATTCTTAGGCTTGTTCTGATCGGTGATGTAGTGAATGATCTGATCTGGGCGGTAGATTTGGACTTTTTGTGTTTGATTGGTTTTTAATGATTGTTCCAACGCATTTTGCACTGTTGATTTATTGTAAAAGTCAAACCTTTTTTCATTTAAACTTTGAATTTATTTAAAAAGTGGTAAGCCGCCCCCTTGAGCGGATCCGGTCGTCTGAAAATAGTCCATTTCTTGTGCAAGTTTGCAGCGAGCGGTGAGTCGGTAACTTGGATTTAATGTGCTAATTCATATTATTAAAATGGATTTAAATTGTTTATATCATGCTATGAATTCGAAGAATCGCTGAAGCTCACTATTATAAATAAGAATTTGTTTTGGAATATCATTCAACTCTTCTTCTCGAGCTGGTTACGAATCTGCAAAAATTTTGAGCCACTCTCGACTATGAGCAAAGTTATGGCCCCTCAAAGTTGGGCAAAAACCATAGGGAGAGGGGACAACATTTTTGAAAAAAAATTTTATTCTAAAAATTGTCTGAAATATGTTAATTGATACACTGATTATGCATTTGTCATATTTAAAGGGGTCAAATAACCAAAAAGTTATAACGTTTCAACACGCCAAAACGATACTGCGCCAAACTAATCCCGACCGTCCTCGAGGAGTGGGATTACAGAGGAAATACGGTAACTTGTATTTAATGTGCTATTCCATATTATTAAATGGATTTAAATTGCTTATATCGATGCTATGAATTCGAAGAATCGCTGAAGCTCACTATTATAAATAAGGATTCGGTTTGGAATGCTTTTAAATTTAAACCTCGCGCGACCCTACAAAGATAAAATAAACGCGAAGCTCGAAGCCTAAGCTGAAAATTCTAAGGATAATATGGCATTAAATATGATTCCTCCTATTGATCAAACAACAAAGAATTTATGGGAAAATATAATTAAATAAACATTAAATCAAGGTTGCAATAAGTGCAAAGTAAAAATAAGGACAAAATATAAAAAGAAAAGATTTGTTGCTGGTCAAATAAGGAACACATTTTTTACAATTTAGCCCTGCTGGTTTCGCCTCACCACTGATCAAAACATGTGCTGGACCCATTTGGTTTTGTAATTTTTGATTTATCTTTTTGAATTCAAACTTTTAAACTTTTATTTTCACTTTTACTGCATTTCGATGGAATATGGATAAGGCTGTCGGTTTCAATTAATATTCGGTTTCAAACCGACCGAACCGACAACCGAACCAAACTTTCGGTTTAACCGAACCAAAACCGATAACCGAACCGACGCTTTCGGTCTCAAAAACCGAACCAAAAAAATGCCGGTTTTCGGTCTCGGTCTTGGTTCGGTTCGGTTTGAAACCGACAGCCTTAAATATGGACAACGAATGGATGTTTTGGCTAAATGAATCAGCTGCCCTTTTTGCCGGCATTTTGATAGCAGCAGCAGCAGCACAGAGCCTCCACTTCACACAATCGCATAATTAGCGAAACGATCGTTCCGTCCGTCCAATCAGCGGAAAGCGATAAGTGGTCAATTTGTTCATTTTTTTGTTCTAACATTCTGGCCTTGTCGATCGGTTGGGTGGGGGGGGGGGGGATGGCAAAAGTGTGGGGGATGATTCACCAAATTTCTCTCTGTCCATTGCCCGGAATGGTCGCCCCCATCGCCCCACTTCTCCGAGCAGTTCTGCATTTAAGCATCGGTAATAGAAACTCTAAACACATTATTCAGTGTTTTCATTTCCCATAAAAATCGCTTTCACTTTTTTGCAAAATTTATTATTTTTAGAGTGTGGAGAAGGGTGGCACGGAATTTTTGGGAACAGGAGGAATCCTAACCTCTGACGCAAATGACATTTTCAAAGTCTTCGGAATAAAGAAGGTGCGCACGTTAAGTAAAAGACTTATTTTTGCAAAAACAAAATTGTTTCCATGAAATATTTGCTTGAATTTTTATTAAAAATATTAAAAGTGTGCCAACATTTCCGAGTGCCGTTACCACCGGCACACAATTTGTTTGTTAAAACAAAACGCCACGCATTTCAGAGACAAGAGAATGGGCGAATGAGACGCTGGAAAATTGAACAAAATTGTTCTGTGAGATTCTGCACGTGATCTGGTGCTGTTCGTCTACGGAGAAATAACAATTTGGAACGCCGTAAATTTATAAAAAATTAATAAAATTAAATTTAAACTGATTTAATGTAATTAAATGGTTTTCTTTAATTACCGGTTCCGTACAACCCCTACTTTTAATCCAAAGTTTTGTGGTCACTTTTAGTGCATGGATTGAAATGTTGAAATGCAAAAACGTACACGGAAAGACGAGTGGGCGAATTTCACAGAAAGATGGCACTCTTCTTGTCCCTACAGAAAGGGAATTGAGAACAGATGTCAATTTTTAAACTGCTCAAATGGTAAATGAAGCAAATTTCAATTTATTTGAAAAATTTATAAATTTGTTAACTCAAAAAGGTTATAGTTCACATGCTCCCGATTTTTATCAGAATTAAGGACCAAAAGCTCTGAAATTAAAGTTACCAAATTATTCAAATCATTTTGAAGTAATTTTACATAATTAAATGAAACAAAGTCAATTTGTTTAGTCGTTTAATTTTTTTGAGCAATTGTCCCCAAAGTTATATTTTGAAGGAGCGTTGACATCCGAGGCATCCCTTTTGAGTTAATTTTGAACAAATTTTAATTTTTTCAAAATTATTATTCAGAATTTAAATTTGAAAAATCTCCAAACCAGAATGAAAAAGTTAAAAATAACTTTTTATATTTTTGAAATTGGGCCCTATACAAAGGACAAATCTAAAAAATGAGGGACTATTTTTAAAATCGGTGCTTTGAATGAATTCAAACTTAAAATATTTAAAAAACATAATAAAATTAATTTTTTTTTTTTTTGTTGAACGAAACGTTTCTCTCTTTCAGGAGACAGAATTCATTCACAATGGGGATGTATTGCGACTTTCGCGCTAAAAATGTTGCCAAACTGCAAAAGTACACCAAACATTTTCATGCTAATGGCTTTAAATGCGCGTGCCAAATTGGTCAAAAGGATGCCGACATGTCAAATGACAGCATGACAACCCCAGCAGGTATTTAGGCCATTAAATTAATGATTAAAAATATATTAATTATTGTTTAGTGCCAATGATATAACGACAACCACAACAACGACTGATCTCCTCCACAGTTTTGCATCCAGCTTCGGCTTTAAGTTGGATTGGAAGGTAAATGCATAAATAATAACGAAACGTGCAGATATTGATTTTATTAAAATTAATTTAATTTATTTATTTGTATTAACAGAGTTGCCGCAAAATTTGGCACACGTCTTCCTCATTTGCGGCCCGTAGCATCATCAATTCGAAGCGATCCTGCTAATAATCTGTCAGCTTGTTCTTGGTGAATTACGGAAAAATTTAAGCGCCTTAAAAATTCTGTGTTTCAGCGATTGCGTGTGCCATGTCCGTTGAAGTTCATTTGGATGTAATCATTTTAACCGAAAATAGTGTCAAAAAAATACTCATTTTAACCAAAAATTTGCAAAATGCTCATTTTAAATAAACCAAAATCGCTTCCGTCATTTTTAATTCATTTCTTTCATTTTCTCATATTAATTCCCGATGAAAGTCCCGTTGAAATGCTTTCTCACAATGCTCTCACATTTGTTCGATCTCTTGACATGCATTTATTTGCTGATCTCAATCACTCACATCCGTCCGTGATCGTTGCCCCATATCATTTATTCCATATCATTTCTCCGCCAAGACAATAAAGCGCTTAAGGACCGAACTGTTCGGAATTTCAAGGAGGCCAGGGCCCGGTTAAAAGTCAGCCCAAAAAGTTTATTTAATTCGAATTTTGTCGAGCTCAAAATTGATATTGATCAAAAAGTAATTATAATAAAGTGATTAATGGATAAAACTGATCGGTTTAATTTTCAACAACAACAAAAATCATAAACTTATTTCGTTTCCAATTTCTAAATGCCATCGAAAATATTGAATTTGAAATTCGGTCCAAAGTTGGCTTCAATTTTGTCGCCAGGGTGAGTCATCGAAATGCACGGAAACAAATCGAACAAATCGGCGGCAGAATCGACAAACAAATTTGCGGTGTCTGCAAAAACAAACAAATTAAATGTAAAATTGTGGAATAAATACATATACCGTATTTATTCTTTTAATTAAAAAAGTAAATACGTGTGCCTCTATTAAACACATTTAAACCATTGATTTCCTATTTTGGGGAGCCGTGATCACGTATCACGGTTACGGATTTGTTTTGTTTCCGATCACGTGCAGCCCTGATTTATATTGACTAAAAAAAAAGAAGGTAAAATAGTCATTTTTTAGGAGTTTATTGCATTTTTCTTAAAAAATTTTGGGCCTAAAATATTGAATTTCCACAAGAAATTTTCGGGAAAATGTCATTTAATGAAAAAATGGCGCAATATTGATTTATTCTCAAAAAGCCCGAAATATTGATTTATATTGACTAAAAAAAGTCGCAATCACTTATGCAGGCTTTCAGACATGCTGGGCACAAAAATGACAACGAAAGCAGCAGATTAGTTATACATATGGTTTGTTTAATAATTTGGAGAGGCACATTTTTTCCACAATTTCCCCCAAATAAAACGCAAATAAATTAATTGAATAATGTACAAATTTAGTCAAAAAACAAATTGGCCTTTAATTTAATTTAGTTTATTTTTGTTTCTCACCCAAACGGTGTCCATTTTTTGTGTAAATGATTTGGCGCGTTGCCAAATTGACGCCACAGCCGACGACGTCGCATTTCCCAAATTCGGGGGGCTGCTTTTCATCGATGGCATGCGCGTGATCCCAAAAAGTGCCCGAGTAGCTATATGCGTAAGTGCCTTCGTAACCTCCAAGCCAATAGTTCAATGGCATTTGTTTGGTTGCAAACCCAATGTGAACACCGCTAAATGTATTATTTTAGAGTAAAAGCTTCCTTCTAGAGCATTTCAAAGCTTAACTATTTATTTATTTATTTAACTTACTATGCATATTCTAATATTTTGACTTCGTAATAGAAAATGCCGGAATTCCCTTTTGGTATTGGCCGTTCAGCAAGAACAGAGCGATCATCACCTGCTGAAAAGCAAAGGGAATTCGAACATTTTTGTGAACTTTACATAAACTTTTTTAATCAAATCACTTTAACTGAATAATACTGTATTTACCATAATATTTCCCAGCAGTATATTTGACAATCAATCGATCGGGCTCAATCAGTGTGAGGTTCTTGTGACATGCAGCAGAATCCCATCGATTTTGTTGTCGGATTAGTCCTGAGAAAATGAAAATATAATTTTTTTTTAAAAATTTAAAAGCGAAAACTGTGCCTAAAAAACCCGAATTCTGAACTAAATTTATAATATTGAATTACTTTTTCCATTTATTGTATCATTTAACACGGCAACTGTCTTCTGCAAGTCGACAATGTTTTGTTGCTGTTCTTTCTGATACTGCTCCATCTTTACAATCACTTCTTCCTTTATTTGATTCATTCCCTTTAATTATTTAATTTGGATTTAAATAAAATTTGAAATGTTGGGATAATGCTTAAAAATGAGTTGGACACAGGTTTACCCCTTGCTCTTATCATAACTAACGATTTTAATAAAAAATTTTAGCGGTGCCTTCGTCTTACCGGTGGTGCTAATTTGTTAATTTTACCGATAATTGAATAATATTTTTTGCTTGCTATGTTCCGAAAATGAAAAACTATATTTTTAATAAAAAGGTTTATTTATTATTAGGGTGGGTCACGGTCGGTTAACCGAACCGAAACCGAAACCGAAAACCGGCTTTTTTGGCCCAAAAACCGAAACCGAAAACCGGGGGTCGTAAAACCGGCCTAACCGAAAACCGGGGGTACCGGTTTATCGGTTTTCCGGTTTAAAAAGTACACCCCTAATGATGGGATTTTTATGGGAGTTTGTTGATGAAAAGGCTGGTGTAGTGGTGAGTGGTGGGGTGAGCTGAACTGTGTGTGGGGACGAGGTTCAGATCCCGGCTGCGTTAATTGTTTTTTTAAAAGTTCTCTGAACTTTACGGCGTGTAAACAATTCCAAAAGTTTTTTAGATTCCCCAATCTTTTTTAATCAAATACAATTCCCAAGTTTTTTTGTTTTGTTTGATTGATTGGACGAATTCACTGAATATTTAAAAAGAATAACTTTGTTCAAAGTTGAGTGGCCCCACCCCGACTGAGTAATTTATTTTTATCACTTTCGGTGAGCATCTATGATGGACAAAACAAATAATTAAATATTGTTTCAATTTTTTCTTTGTAAAATTGGTAATTATTGGACCGATTTCTTAACAAATCCCTCCAAAAATTCAAAAAATTTTCCCTACAGCACCTTTCGGCGCCGACGAGCCTCTCCCATTTATTTTTAAAATTTTGGTAGCAAATCTGTTAATAAATTGAGTCAAAAATTCAAAATTTTCTCGGCGGCGCCTATCGGCACCGCCGACCCCTCCCCCCACTTTTTTGCCTTTTTAGTAAAATCGCGAACTAAAACAAAAATTTCGCTCAGAAAGTATTAAAATAAAAATCGAAAAAATTTTAAAATGCCTTTGTTACTAAAATAATTTTCAACAATTTCAACCAATTCAAAAACGCTTTAAATTCTCAATTTTATTTTCTATTGACAAATTCGTAATCCAGAATTTCCAAAATAAAACCTGGTCTTATTTTCCAAAAGAATTTTTTGAGAATCTGCTTTACTTTCAGGTGGGGAGGGGGGTGGGGTCGGCGGTGCCGATAGGCGCCGCTGAGAAAAATTTGAATTTTTGACTCAATTTGTTAACAGATTTGCAACCAAAATTTTAAAAATACGGTAATTTATTCAAGTTTTTAGGAATGTGAGGAGTCCCTGCCGGGAAAAATTTAGATTTTAAGATATTTGTTAAAAAAATTAGTCCAAAATTTACGAATTTGAAAATCAAAAGGGTCCCCCCTATGGTTTGACAAAAACCGGTTTCGGTTTTCGGTTAACCGGGTGTCGGCCTAAAACCGAAACCGAAAACCGGGGGTCGCAAAACCGGCCTAACCGAAAACCGGTACCCCCGGTTTAAAACCGACCGTGACCCACCCTATTTATTATTTTGAATAAATAGTTTTAGTATTTTTCAAAAAAGTTTCGGATTTTCCAAAAATCCCGATCCCGCCAAACTATACTTAAAGAATTTGTCCATAATAACCCACCTTTTCGGGCTCTTTTTTCGAACTGTTTCCTAATTCGTCAATTTGATGCTGAAGCATTTTGTTCGTTTCCTTTTGTTCCTCAACAAACTGCCCCAACAAGTCGTTCAGTTGCTCTTTACGTTTAGGGATTATTGCTAATAAGTTATTTATTTTATTATTTTTAAATATATTTTCAAAAAGTAAAGGAAAGCATTTAACAACAATTCCCCTACCATTTTTCTTTTGTGCTTCAGTCAACGCGTCGGTGTTCTGATGCTGTTTGTGCAGATACTCCTCCAATTTGGCGACGACCATCGCTTGGCCAGACTTCAGTGATTCGTTCATTTCTCGCATTTCTTTTTGTTGCTCTATAAATTTAATAAATGAACCAAGAAATTAATAAGTAATTATATTCAAAATTTAATTTAATACACTTACCATTCATTTTAAGCCCATTTTCTTTTTGCTCATTTAATCCGTGGATTGCATAAATAATGAAAATAAATATAAGAATGGAGCCGACGATTCGAAACGAATCTAAAGAATCCACCAAAACGTTGGCATTTCGATAGTTTAAGCAAAATTTAAATGGTTATTACCGCATCGAAGCCATTTGTTCGGATTTAAAATTGCAACAAAATTCTCAATTTTCCCAATTTTGCCATTCATTTCCAATCGATTCCGATGCTGCTCCGAAAAAAGACGCACTTCTTCGGAAGAGCCAATATTAATGAAGGTTGGACACCAATGTTCTGTAAGCAATTAGTTATGTAATAAAAAGGTTTTAAAAATTAATCAATTTTTTACCCGGATCAGCGGTTATGTGCCCTCCATTGATTGAATTGGTCGAAGTTGGCATGTTTATTTATTAATACAAGTTCTAAATTACCGGTTTTAGATGCCTTCAGACCGAACCAAACTGAGAAATTTCAGATCAATTATCAATTTCGGTTCGTTTTTTTGATGGAAATTTCTTAAGAAATTAAAAAAAACTTGGTATTGTCTCTTTCAAATCGCTTAGCTCTTATTTAATGAAAGCTTCTAAAGACTTAGAGCTTCGAAGAAATACTAAGCATGACTGGTTTAGTTAAGTTTTAAAAAAGTATATGGCCTTCCAAACTTTGCTACACTCAATCACCCAAACGTCCGGGTCCGGATTTACCTACATTTATGGACTAAAATCGCCAAATGGGAGGGGAAGGGGAAGAAGGATTTGAACGATCGGTTAGAGTGCCGGCGGCCTCCGTGCAAACTCACCGAAGTTGCTTTTCCCAGGGGGTCCCCTCCCCTAATTGGTCTAATTGCCATCGAATGTGCCCCCAGGGGATAAATCCCTCTCTTTTTGGTTTAAGTCGTTGATGGCCCCCATAAATTTATCAATAATGCAACTGCAAAGAACTGACCCACGCCAATATTGCGAAACCTCTAACCGGTGATGGGTTAAAAAAAAATTGTATAAATGGAATATGGTCGAGTAAGAGAAGGAGAGGAGCCCGAAGGATGAACAAAAATGGAGAAAAAGCGAAAAAAAAATGAACGAGCCCCAAAGGCCCAACAGAGGAGAGAGATTATGTTTTGGTTGATATCCCCCCGGGCGAAGAATTAAAAATGATGCAAATGATGGCAGAAAAAGGAGGGGGGGGGGGGGGTTTGGGACCCGCACAATTGGTGATGAAAACGATTGGATCGGATGAGTGAGTGGCCGTGCACCAGAGATGTAACCGGATTCCGGACTTGTTGGGTCCGGCATGCCGGATTCTGAACTTAAAAATCCGGACTTTAACTGGAGATTTTACAAAAATTGGTACAAACAATGCCGAAAATAACGGCAGACAAAGCGGCGGTTTCAGTGCAGAAGTTCAGCTTTATTAAAATATTTAATTTTGTTTGTTTTTTATCATTTTGTACGCGTAAAAATAAGGCCTTTTTTAAACGTTTAAAGTCCTCAAAGGATTTTATTTAATTTTTAAAAGACCTGTGTTTATGAATAATTTAAATTAATAAAAAATAAACAAACATTTGCTGTTTTAAAATAATGAAAAAAAAGTTGAGATTTATTTGACAAAAAAGTTCTTCAAAAAGAGTGTTGTCACCGTTTTATATTTAATCGGGCACAAAATGGCTGTGCATCGTTTGAGGTAAGCGGGCAGGAAACAAGTCAATTTTGCCGAAGCGATGCATAGAAAATGTATTTTTTTGCTTTGAAACTTTCGCGTCCAGCGCTTTATTTGAGCCTAGAGTTAGTCGAGATCGGGATTGAGCCCCGACGGCTTGTCCCTGATCGGGGTCGGTGGATTCCACTAAACTATGCAAAATAGTTTATTTTAAGGCATTTTCTGGAGGCCGGCAAGCGCCTCGTGCAGCCGTTGCATTGTCCAGACATTCAGTATGGAAAGAGAGTTTAAAAGCAATCAAAAATGTTCAAATAATTACCTACGTATATTCAGTTACGATTTGATGCTTTCATGTTGGCGATCCCGACCCTCCGACAGGCCCAACTTTGTGACCATTGAGCACCAATTGTGCGACATTCTTCAGGCAAAATCAATCATTTTTGTGGTCTCGAAACGGGACTATAATCTAAAGCACAGAGTATCGAGAGTCTCGATCGAAATCTTGATCCGGGCTCTACTATAGGTATGTATTCCCTGGTTAGGGTCTGGATTTCCAAGGTGTTTTTGTGCAAAAATTTTTTTATTTCATTTTACCAAAAATATCGACCCATCCCTAAGGTCACACCTTTTTGAACATTAAAGCATTAAAATGCGTAAATTAACATTATGTTAAGCGTGAGGAGAGCCTTCGCCGGCAAAACCGTCACCAGCGGCTCAGCCAATCCTTTTTTTGCACCGGTGCCACCAGCCGCAACCTTTCCCAGCTATTTGCCCGAGTTTGGCGCTTTCGGCAAATGAACGATCGATCGATTGATTGGTCGACCGATGACTGTAACTGTAAATGTACTGTAACCGCTGTAATTCCCACACACACTCTCTACCGTAATCCGACTGTACACTTATTTAGGCCCGGAAGGCTGCGTAGAGTTGAGTGAACTTTCCGGAGTCGGGAATTCCCGGACCAAAAAAAATCCCGGGTTTTTATTGGGACCAATTCTGCTTTTGCTTTGTATAAATTCCCCGCTTTTGAATTATTTGGGTCTTCGTCTTTTCTCAAAATAGCTATAGCTTAAATATGCAAAATCTCAATTTTCCGTGCCAACTTTCATAAGTTCCTTTGTTTAAGTCGAATCGCCTCGCTCTTTACTGCTATAACATCTACAGACGTTTTGCTTTCGAATGATATCAAAATTATTTAATTTGGTCAAATAAGCTAAAAGTACAACTCTTCAAACTTGTCGGCGCCAAACTGACCCCACCCGTGTTTCTCTCTTCTCTTTCACTCCTACATTCTCTCAAGAATGCTTCTTCTCTCTCTTTCGTTTTCTCTTCTTTCCTCCTTCTTCCTTTTCAAATTTCGCTTTCTCATTGCTCCTTTTGGATTAGGCATATTCTATGCTTTTATGTTAAGCAGCTGCCTGAGGGGCCCGCCCGCTGGGCACTAAAGTGCAATCAATGAGAAAATGCATTTATTTCTGTGCCATTGCACCCAAATGACCCCCCCCCCCCCCATACTTGTGCCAACATTTAGCCACCGCTGACCCAATAAACTGACCACTGATTCTGTACATTTCCCACCCAATAAATACGTGCAGGACAAAATGCCAAATCATCCAAAACGGCCAAACCCTACTAAGGGAAATTTCCAATTTTTTCACCTTTGAATAAATTAAGAAACAAAATTCCTGTTTAAAAATGGTCAGTCTTTAACAAGGCATGTGAGATTAGAATTGCTAATATCAACTTAAGCTATAAAATTTATAGTTAATCGAAAAGCAATTTTTTTTATCAGATTTCTTGAAAACAATAGTAAAATGGTGACAGCACACCAGACGATGTTTATTTTGTCTTAAGCTATTAGTGATTTAAACCGTATTTTGACGATTAGACATTTTAATCGTTAGCGATTTTGTCCGTCAGGGATTTTAACCTATTAGTTTTTTGCCCGCTTTTGGCTTATTAGTGATTTTGTCCTAGCGCAAGAAATATACATTTTATTAAATATTCATTAAAT
Source organism: Globodera pallida (assembly GCA_020449905.1). Taxonomy (NCBI): domain Eukaryota; kingdom Metazoa; phylum Nematoda; class Chromadorea; order Rhabditida; family Heteroderidae; genus Globodera; species Globodera pallida. The sequence continues at coordinate 6,357,410 of JAIXHY010000001.1, forward strand.
TTACATTTATTCAAATCGGTGACAATAGTAACCACCAGCATTTTTTGTTCCAGCGCGGCCTGTTCTGTGTCCCTATTCTGTTCTAGATTTTAGAACAGGAACAGAACAGATTAAAAATTTCTTGAAACAGGAGCAGAACAGAATTAATTGTTTTTATTATTTGTGAAGCAGAACAGAATAATAAAATTGATTGGTGATGTGTTGCCTGGGGCTATGGGTTCGAACCCTTATTGTGTAAATGATTTTTCTGTATTTCTATGAACTTATTTTAGAGTAGACAATTCAATTTCTAAACCTTATAAAAATATTTTAGATTTAAAAAATATTTTTGAGGGCCCTTAGAAACCTTAATTTTGCGGGGAATTGTGAGCCGCGAAATACTCCATGGTAACAGTCAAAAAGCTAACAACTACATCATCCGCATCGGACTAAAGGAGTGGGTTTGACATTTATATTTGAATCGTTAATTTTTGTTTTTGTTTTGTTAGGATGGACCAACTGCCGACGATCGTTCAGTAAGGAGTCATGATTAAGCAGGAATTCCATGGAAAACGGATGTACGACAGCTTGTTGGAGGCGCAAGTCATGGAGAAGGCCACTTCGAAAATTTATCTGTTCAGAACGGTGCACAAACAATTTTGGTAAGTTGAAGCCAAAAAAAGAAATGCCATTCATGGCAAAATTCGTTTGTTTGACTTGTGACTATTTTACTTCCAGGTTTCAGGTGCGCATCGATTTGTAAGTGGGCAGCGGGTAGTACAACCAATTCCTGAGCCCGGTGTCCAACAACGCCTTCTCACCATTTAACTTACATTTGATGGCATTGCCGAAATTCCACTGAATGGCTGAAAAATAACCGATGGGGTGCATTTGGCACGAGGGCTGTAGACAAAAATTGGACAATATTTCTCTGTTCCATCGTTACTCTGAAAAGTCTCTCCCCCTCCCGCACTATATCGCCCCAAGCCGTGATAAAATTTGATACGGAGAATGAGAGAATCAAAGATTGTGCAAAGTCGACAAAGAAATAAGAAAAAATAAACAGATCACTGATAAGTCTGTTGTTTTCACTACCGAGTTTGCACCTCATACAATTAATATGGGCAAATTGTGTTTATAAATTAATAATTTTTGTCATTCTTTGTCGTCATGGCCAAACCAGTCGTGAATTCCATTCCTGCAAAGGAAACACCTCCGGTTGGATGTTTTGTACCGGTGGTTCAACTGTTTTGGCAGTTGATCCGTGGTATTAAGCATCAATTGATCGACGAGCCCGCACTTCGACGCGTAAAGCCGAGTCTGGGCTCGTAGGCGGATGTTGCGCAAGCGACCGCCCTGAGGCTTTAAATTAAACAGAATGTGAGGTTTTTTAATTTTGGAAAACGGAGCACTCATGGGTGAAGGAGGATACACTAGGACGACTGGGCACTGGGCATCCTCAATGAAACCTTTGGTCTCTCTTTAATTTCTTTAAATTTTGAGATTTAGTCAAAATCACGATCCTAAAAATCCGGCTCTTGTGTAAATTTACATTTTAATCTTTAGCTTACAAAATTATAATTTTGGCATCTTTTTAGAACGCGAATGTTGTCGGATGACAAAATCTTCGCCGCAGCTTTATGTAAACTTTATCGGCCAGTTTGTCTCAATGGAATACTGTGGCAGAGCGTGCTATGAAACTGCTTCCGTAGAAAGAATGCTGTCGAAATTTTGCAACAAGCCGCGACTCAGCAACATCCATTTCAAAATGCTTGTCAATTGATTTTTTGCGCAATTTTTTTAAAATTTCAAAAGTCACGAAGATTTAATAAATTTATCAAAAGCAGTTGTTCAAATTTGCTCCTTTTGAATTTATAATGATTTGCTTCCAAATTTTGCTATTTGTGACTGGAAAACACGGAATTCCTGTCCGTTCCCTCCTATTCCTAAAAAGCTTCAAACAAATAACCGTAAAGAATGAGTCAAAATTCTACTCGGCGACACCTTTTTTCAAAAATTTGAAAATCGGCAAAATTTTGAAATTATTGACCAATTTTCTTAACAAAATGTTAAAAATTTCCCCGACAGCGGACCCTCAATTATATATCAGAAATTTATCGCAAAGTGCGTATCAAAAAATTTTAGAAATTTTTTGTACTAATTGAGTTTTCCCGTTCTCATGGGATACCCGTTAAAAATTGAACAGGATTTTACGGGAATGGGAAAAACACGGGATTCCCGTCTCGTTAAATTTTAAATTCCCAGCAAAAAAAGAAAGAATTAATTATTTAAAAAGGTTGCGGTGGGAAAAAGAGGCCTATTCTCGCAAATTTATTTTACCGAACTTTAGTTTAAAGTGATGAACCTCTAGCAATAATTCATTTTCTTAATTAATTAATTCGGAAATTTATGGACAACATTTTCGACCATTTTATTTAATAAAATAATACTCATATTTTTTCAACAGATTCGGTCCGTCGCTTTTCCGCATTATGCGCTAATTTTTATATAAAATTGTTTACGGACCTTATAAATATGCGGCAGGGCACACCCACACACATCACAGCAAAATGCACATAAACTTCGCTTAAAAGAATAATTCTCTTGCCGAAAATCCCTGGTTTTGCCTGAGGCAAATGCCCTCCCCCCCCCCCCCCCCCCCCCCCATTTGGCCCTCGGGGGCCCCCGCGACACCGGCACACAAATTGGCGCCCAATGGCATCTTAAAGAGATGACAGCTGCCGTGCCGTTTCTCTTTGTGCCAGCCGTCCGGCGACAAACGGGGAAAAATATGTGCTGCCGTGTGCCCTTAAAATTTAAGCGCTTTAAGAAAGGCTTTTATAAAAGCATTTAAAATTTAATGACCTAATTAGGTATTATTTATTTATGGCAGCAATTTGTATTTTTAATTTTGAAAATTCATCTAAAAATAAAAGCAAATTGGCACCTTTTTTCCTGGCTTTTCCTGGGAATTTTCGGGTTATCCGGAAACCAAACAGAACGAATTTGCTGTTCGCATTTCTGATCAACTGTATAGTTTGACCCCAAAAGAAAATGGACCGTTAAATTCGGCCAAAATGTGCCATCATTTTCGGCACTTCATTTGTCCATTAGTTGCACATTCTTTGTATGTACTGCTCGCCCTTTACGCTGTGCACGCGCAACATCGGCAACCTGCTGCAGGCAAAAGCGCCTCGCCATGCAGCATGCAGTCTTCGCAGAGCAAAAGCATCATGGCTGTACTGCTCCAAGACTACGACAAAGCGTCCAACCCAACTGGAGGTGTCATTCCGGTGCACGCAGAGGTACAGCACAAGCAGCAGTTTTCTTAGAACTGTTCGCACAAATTTCCCGTGTTTTAGATCACCGTGCAGGACATTAGCTCGCTGTCCGAGACGAGCTCCTCCTTCGTGGTGGACCTGTGGTTTTCCCAAATTTGGTCCGACCCTCGGCTCGTCTACTCCCATTTGTCGTGCAAATCCAACCTGTCCCTGGACGAATCGTTGGCCCAACGCCTGTGGACACCGAATTTGTGCTTCATCAACAGCCATGACACTTACATACACTCGTGGGTTGTAAATGAAAATTTTAATCAAAAATAAAAAAATGCATTTTGAAAATGAAAACTTCTTTTTCCCGGTGAAGATCACCAAAGTCAAACATTTTGCTGATCATCTACAGCAATGGCACTGTTTGGCTGAACCACCGTGTCCGTGTGCAGGTGTTTATTGCCACAAATTCATTTTCCAAAAAACTTTTATTGAAAAATAGGGTAGGTAGGACAAGACCGGACCGATATTTTAGGACTAAAGATTTCGGACAACTCCCAAAAAAACCGAATGTCCGTCCGGCTTTCTGGACTGAAAACAGTTTCAAGATCGAATAATTGAGCTACCCAATTTTCCTAAACACCCGTCGGTCTCATTCAAGCTTATAAAAACAATGCAAATTTCTAAAAATGCTATCATTCTTTTTCAATTTTAAAACACTGTCCTCCCCCCCCCCCCCCCAAGGGTCGCTGTACGATGGGCGAAGGGTTCGCCAACTTCCCGCTGGACTCCCAGCACTGTTTCCTGGCGTTGGAGTCGTGCGGCTACTCCGTGGCCGAAGTGCGTCTTGCATGGCTGCCTTGGAACCCGGTGACCATCGCCAGTGACAAATTTCAGGTCGGTCAGCAGCAGCAAATGGACAATTCGAGAGAAATTTGAAAAATTAAAATTATTTGAACGTCGCTTTTCTCTGTTCTTGATCAAAATATTATTTTGGGAGATAAAAGTAATCATTTTTGGGATATGGGGCAGGGATGGGCGGAAATTTATTTTTAAAAAACGGAAAACAGAAATATTTTTTTTAACGGAAAACGGAAAAAAAGGGCCAAAAACAACGGAAAAACGGAAAACGGAAAAATTTTTAAATAAAATAAAATAATTATTTTTTTTTTAAAATAATAAACGGAAAACGGAATTCCGCCCATCCCTGATATGGGCGATGGCCCTTGTGGCCCTAATACGGAACTGTTTGGCTTTGTTATATTTTTATAATTTTTATAAATAAAAAAGATTTTTTAAATTTTGTTTAGTTGCCTGATTTTCGTTTTGTCAACCTCAGCTATGAGGGGAAACTCCGCCAGCACAATGCCGGCGCGTTCGATCAGCTGAAAGTCACTTTTCAGTTCAAACGCCTCTACGGCTATTACATTGTTCAGGTGCGGGGCCAAAATTTGCAAAAATAATTAAACAATTTGGCCTAATTTCTTAAATGGCTTAAGTAATCGCTTCCGGCATTCAATAGTACTGCCTATTTTTGAATACGAGGCCAAGTTATTTTGGGTTTGATCAGAGCAGATCACGGATCCGATTAGGAAGATCAGATCAATTTTTTGGACTATCGCCGTCCCGTCTTTTTTTGGCGTGCCGTTTTTTGTTTATTTTTTGACCAAGTCGTGTCCAATTTTAGGACGGAGTATAGAATAATGAGATAAGCCTGGAGTCAGGCTGGGCCGTCCCGTGTGCCGTCGAAAAAAAATTCTGATCACTTTCGACTTCGTCCGATCAGAGTGTCCCCAAAATTAACCTCATTAATTTAATTTCGCAATTTTATTTAGGCTTATTTGCCCTCTTATCTGTTTGTGTTCATCTCATGGATCAGGTAGATGAGATGATTGATGGTTTTTTTTGCATAAATACAAAATAATTTTCCATTAAATTAAGCTTTTGGATTGACCGTTACGCACTTCCTGCCCGCATTTTGCTGTGTGTAAATGCGGCATGTGCCCTCATCTACCAAGTAATCAATAAATGCCGCTGTTCACGCGTCGTTGTCAAACATTGGCATCAAAATTTCATTTTCTGCACAGATGGGCAATGTCGTGCAAAATTTGCCGCGGGTCTCTTACGTGAAGGTGTGTGTGTGTGTGTGAGCAGGGGAAATTCCGCAGAAAATTTCTAAATATTTCTGGAGAAAAAATTTTTAATCCAGCGATTTCCAACGTTTAAAATTGTCTCATTTTAATCCAAGAAGTTTCAACAATAAAATTAGGGTTGTCTGTCCCCCGACGTTCGAAGAGCGAAAAGTCGGGGATCGAGGTTGAATGGTCCGGGGTCGGGGAACAAGTTCGGGGACGGTGCTGTCGGGGTTGACCCAAAATCATCGGGGTTGGGGTGCCAACCCCTAATTAAAATTGTCTCAGAATCCATGGCGAAAATTTGATACATAAAAAATTTTATGAACAATTTGCCGCCACACACAGGCGCTGGACCTGTTCTTCTTCGTCTCCATTTTGTTCATCTTCATGTCGCTGTGCGAAATGGCGGTCATTGGCTTCATCGACAAAATCTACGAGGTCGGCCAGTACAAGAAGTTGAAGTCGGAGCGACGGTTGAAGGCCATGATGATGGGCCAAACGGCGGACACAATGGCCACGGCATTGGTGGCATTGTGAGCACTTAAAAATGCCAATTTTTTCTTGGCAAAGTGTTTAAAAATCACTGTTTTTGTTCAACGGTTATTATTTTCATATCAAACCGGTCCGGTTTTGGGTCGAACCAAAGTAAAGAATCGGGAAATTTTTAGGTTACAAATATCTGAAAAATTTCAAATTTGGGAGGCCTCGAAGGGTTTAGTAGTTTCCGGGTAACTTTATTCAAATTTAAATTTTAAATACGAATACCGTATAACCTAAAATAGAGCCCCCCCCCCCCCCCCGAAATAGAACCCCCCTTTTTGGGGGGATTGAAAAATAGAACCCCCGGGAGTTGTATTTTAGGTTATACGGTAAATACACAAATTCTTATATTATTTTTCCCAGGAATGGACCCGGCAAGAACAGTGACAACAATAGCAGCAACAGGGGGCAAAACGCAAACGACGGTTACTACACAACTGTCCGGACTGAGTTGGCCGGACGTTTCCATGCCGGATTGGTGCCGGCGCCATTATTATTAAAATGTTAATTTAAATTTTGGCACTTTCCAGGAACCGTCGTTCAACCGTTACAAATATGGCAAAATGGGCCATAAAATTGACTTCATCTGCGCAAGGGCATTCCCATTGATTTTTGCCGGTTTGAAAAAGACGCATTTTTTGAAATTTCATAATGCACAAAGTCAAATTTTAGCTTTCAACGCCGTCTACTGGGCCTACTATTTGACCAGATAGAATGGCAACGGAATTTTATTTATTTAAAAATATAAAATGCAATTTCTGTATAAACTACCGTGTATTTATGCTCATTACAGTAATTTTAACCAAAAAAAGGGCGCCCCGGATCAAAATGTCAACCAGCAGGCCAAAAACGGGATTTTTGGCTAAGTTGGCATTTTGCCCAGTTGACATTTTTTTGAATTTTTCGCCCGGGCGGGCGCTAATCGGGCGCCCGCCAGACCGAACCCTAGTGACAAGAAGCGAAAAAAGAAATAATTGCCTCAACTCAAGCGGGTTCGAACCAAGGACGGACGCAACATCCAACTTGCCGAAAAGACAAACCACTGAGCCATCGGTTTAACTGGGTGGCGCCACTAAAAAATGACTTAAATTTTTTGCCAAAAGTACGTCTCAAACAAAATTCAAACAGTAAATCAATATACCTAGTCCAAAATCGAAACGAAAGAAAAACCTCGAAATTATCGAAATCGAACGGTTTCGACTAGAGTAGGACGGGACCGGGACCAGTACTAAAATGGTCAATTTTTCCCATTTTGGTACTGAAATTTTGGTCCCGGTTTTTCAAAATTCCTTTAAAATTCCCTTATAATGGTCCCGGTTTTTTACCAAACATTTTTTTCTTGTTTTTGTCCAGTAGTCCCGGTTTTTTTTGACCGGGACCAAATTTAGTCCCGATCCCGGTTTTGCCAAAAGTCCCGGTCCCGTCCAACCCTAGTTTCGACTCACCCCTGGTCGTGGTAGGTGAACGAGTAGGGTTTTTACCGGTTGTGTCAGTTCTTGGAATTTCTTTGGGGTTCCGAACCGAAAAATCTTGTCCTACACATACATAGCTAATGCGCTGTCCTTTTCGATGACACAAACTGGGATATCGTGGGCAGTCATGTAAATGTCCGGGACAGGAGGAGAAGGGCCAAGAAAGTTTGCAGCGACCCATCTCAGCGCCGTCCAACAACAAAGCCAGCATAAACTCGCGTCCGGTTCGAATTCTTTCTCTCTCCGCCTGCTCTCCACTGTGTCTAAGCGTCGCCCCAACTGCAAGCCGTCCAACAGCCAATCAGCGCTTGACAACGTGGCGCGCGTGTGTGTGCTTATAAAGGGGTCACTCTCTTCAGCGAAAGGCATCATTTGGCCAGATTTCTAAAATTCTTCTCTCATTTCATTTTTTCGCGTTTCACTTGTTCTGCCCTCGTGACTTGGCCCATTTAAATTACGCTTAAACCCATTTTTATTATTAACATTCCAACCAAACTCAATCATTTGCCCAGCTTTCTAAACCTTCTTCTGCTCAATTTCCTTCATTTGAAAACGTCAAACATTGGCACCGGACAAATGGCACAAAAGGTAAAAACATTTTGCAGTCTCTCTGTACCATGGGGGATTCTCTCTGTACCATGGGGGATTCTCTCTGTACCATGGGGGATTCTCTCTGTACCATGGGGAATGGGCAAAAATCCATTTAAAATCAAACATTTTTGTTAACAAAAAACGGCCAAAAACAACAAAAAAACGGAAATTTTTTTTGTTGTTGTTAATTTTAAAAATTATTTTTCCAAAAAATTTTGGCGGTTGAGGAGCAATACATCTATTTCCCAATTCCGTGTTTTTCTCTTTTATACAAATTTTATTAATCAACTTTAGAAAATGGATGGCGGCGCAGGATCAAGCGGCAACTATGGAAAGGGAGACGGCAACTTTGGAGTTGGAAGCGGAATCGTAAGCACGTATTAAACGATGTGACGGCACCGGTCCGAAGGTCGAGATTAGAATGGAGGAAGTTATAATGGACACTTTGTATGATTTGATCCATCTATTTGTGTCTCTCCTGCGGGCTGTTGATGAACACACATTTTGACGCGTTCAATAAAATGGTGTCGTTTTGATTTGTGCAACGACAAAAAAAAAATGACAAAAATGGGTGACTCTCGTTGTTAAATTTTGAACTTCGTGTGCCTGTTGTTTGTCCACACCAAATCATGGCCTTCTCCCGGTCGGCGATTTGCAGCAATTTTAATCGGTTCAAATTTGAAAAGTAAACCCCCACCCCCCCCCCCCCCCCCCTTCCGAGGAAAAATTCAATTTTTTTTAATCCAGCGATTTCCAACGTTTAAAAAAATTGTCTCCATTTTAATCTGCGTATTTCCAATGATTAAAATGAATTAAATCTAGGGTTGGCACCCCGAGGGAAAAGTCGAGACCCGGGTCGAAAGGTCGGGGAACACCAATGTTTGGAGTCGGGGTTGTCGGGAATGGTGCTGTCGAGATTGATTCAAAAATCATCGGGGTCGGGGTGCCAACACTAATTAAAATTGTCTCAGAATCCATGGCGAAAATCTTGGTACCCAAAATAAGTCACAGGCGCTGGACTTGTTCTTCTTCGTCTCCATTTTGTTCATCTTCATGTCGCTGTGCGCCTTCTCCCGGTCGGCGGTTTGCAGCAATTTTAATCGGTTTAAATTTTGAAAAGTACCCCCCCCCCCCCTTTGTGTTGGATCTCAATTTTGAGATGTGGCAGTATTCTACACTTTCACCCAAAATTACCAATTGTTGAGAAAATTCTTCAACTTTTGCTTGGGTAACGGGAGATGGCATTTACGGGTTTTAGTCCCTAAAAATCTCGGCCCTATTAATTACAGGCCCAAAACCCCGACGCCTCCAAAGAAGCCCGACATGCCGCCTTAACCCCCGACTTTCTCCCACCCCCCCCCCCCCCGAGGGGTCGGGGAGAAACTCTAATTAAAATATAATGCTTCCGCAAATATGTAGTGAAATGATTGATATTGAACAGTTTTGTTAAATTTGCGCTGAATTTTGATGGCCGCCATTTGTCAATAGTTTGTTCCTTGCCCATCTTTATCTTCATGATTGTTGTGCCTTTAATTTTGTTCACAAAAAAATTTTGGAGATTAAAGCGATTAAAGTTGGAGGCGAGAAAATTGTGTAATCCTTCAAATCCCCTGAGGGGGGGGGGGGGCGCTTCCTTCTGTCTGGCCCATCTGCCGCTGTTTTGAGCGATGCTTCTTCTTCGACTGCTGGCTGGTGGACAGCAGTCAGCTTGCCCAGCAGAAAGAATTCGGCATTCTGCGGGAGTCAAGGAGCATTTTGGCATTTTTGTTAAGAAAGTAACCAAAATTTTTTTCGCAAAATTAAGCAATTTGCTACGTAATTTCGGAAGTTCAAAAAAAAAAATTATCCATTTAAATTGTGATACATTTTTTGAGTGAACAAACGCGATAAAATATCGCGATATTTTAACTTTTCGATACGATATTTCGATATAAATATCGCGATATTTTTATTTAAATATCGTATCGTGCCGAGCACTACTAACCGCCTCGCCTCCTCCACCATTTCCGCACTCTCTCCTTGTCTGCCGACGTCGCACTTCCCCGCGGGGACACGGAACGGAAGAAGGAATGAACAGTTAGTTCACCGCACTTCCCCTTTCCCCTCGAGGGTCAGAAAAGTCTCGCTCCTATTTCCGTAATAATGTATTTCTTCCCCAGACCCCTCGGGGGCCGGAGAAGGTCGCCCCACTTTCATGCACTATTTTCACTCTTGCCCTGGGGGGGGGGGGGGTGGGGAAGATTTGGATTGGATTTGCATTCCCCCCGGTCATCCGACCCTTCACACATTTTTTTGCTGCTATCGATACATTTTCCTACATATTTATCGTCTCGTCCTCCGTCCCACAAAAATCATTTTTTACTTTCCTTTCTGCGGAATCCGTTCACAAAAATCGGGGAAAATGAAGATGTAACCGGATGCCGGTTCCCGGACATTTTTGGGGCCGGAATGCGAAATTCGAGAATAGATTTTGAGCACTAAAAACCCCGAAATAGGGGCACTAAACACATGTATTTCTACTGCAAAAAAATCCAAAAAAAATCTCTTTGCGTGCAATTGTAAATCATATTTTTTGAGCGAAGTTTTTGGTTTTTAAATAATTTTATATTTTTATAATATTTTTTTGCTTATGATTTTCTCCATCTTTTCTCAATACGTCTTACTTTCTTGACTATTTCAAAAATTATCTTAACTAAAAATGCCAACCCATAAACATCAAACAGTCCAAATTAAGCACATTTATCCACAGACACAAAATTCCAAAATATAATTTTTAACGACCCCGGCGGCAATTTTGATGTGCGGGACGATTCCAAATTTAGCACATTTGCGCAAAAATTTATGGCAAAAACCGACGGGCACTTTTGGCGCGCTCTTGACTGGGGGGGGGGCGGACTGACCGATGGCCATCTGCCGCCGCTTCTGGGGGTTGGACATTTGGGCGCCGCCATAAATTTTTGAATAAACAAATCAATCAAAAAATTTATTGCCGTTCAAATGGATTGCCCGTCTGTTTATTTAGGCTTAGAGGCTAAACGAATGGGGCGGCGACTTCCCACAAAAGATTAATCTCCTCACTTTCCATTCCCATTCTCGGCCCTCGGGAATAAAAATATGCTCACTTCACAACGGGCGGCTCCCGCCGCACTCGCAGGGACCTCGTCCGTCCCCTCCGGCGCTATTCCACACATAATTGCCTATAAGAAGTAGCTCGAACAAGTCAGTCAATGGGCCTCGGCCATTCATTTATTTGTTTATTCATCAACTCGAACTTCGCCGCCGCCGCCGCCCCCAATCGGCATTGCATCTCCCCAAACATCGGCCATTAATCCATCGGCAGGTGCAGGCAAGCCTATGCCCCCGGGGGTATCAATCAGCCGTCTGGGAGATGCCCCCGGGCGCTTGGCGGTGTAATTCATCACATTTATCTGATCCATTCATCGCTCCTTTCCACCCATTCAATTCATTCATTTATGCCCAAAAAAACAGCTTCCTTTGCAACTCTTCTTCGCTTTCAGGCAAGGTGTACACAAAAACCGAAGCCTTTTTCTGTCGGTAGAAAATGTCTAAAAAAATGCAAAATGAATTACAAACTTAACAATTTTTTCCAATTTCCCTTTCTTTTTGCAAATTTGTGTTGCTTTTATGTAACTCAAATGTTTGTTGTTGCTCTCACTGTTAGCTTCCATAGACTGAGCAGCTTTTAGTTGAACATGATAGAGCGGGACCGCATTATTTCAGCCCCAGTCCCGTTTTTTTACTCTAATTTCAACCAAAATTGTTGGGTTGACAGGTGACCGAGAATTATTAAGGGAAAACTCTGAAATAGAGACCGGCGGGATCCCGTTTGGATTTTCTTGGGATCTCGTCGGGATTGGATTCAGGATTCCAACTGAGCTTTTTTTTCATTTTCACCCTCCCACCCCTAAAAAATAATGCATTTTCTAAAAATTTTTATTGCAAATTTCATTCAATATCATGCGCTCAGTTTACAAAATTTTCTCGATGGCGTTTCGATCCCGGCGGTTTCTTATTTGAATAGAGAGCAGCACAACGCGTTTTGGCAGAGAATGCCGAAAAATACCAACAAATTTGCCGGCAACAAATTCCACTGTTATTTTAAAAGTTTCACCTCCACCCCACAGAAAGTTCGAGCGCTAAATACCGCATTTTTTAAAATTTGATTTCAAATCTCATACAATAACAAACCAAGTTTTAAATTTCTCGACGGCACCTCAGGCAATTTTGTAAATTTTTTTTTTCAATCTCGAAAATCCCACGGGATTCTAAAAAACTTTTCGATTGATCGAGATCGGGATTCTGACCGACCATTGTTGGGGTTTTGTTTAGGATCGGGATTTAGCCGGGATTACGATCCCGGCCGTCTCTACTCTGAATAGAGAGGACAACGCGTTTTGGCAAAGAAATGCCGAAAAAATATACGAAATAATTTCCGGTCACAAATCCCACAGGCTTTGAGCAAAATCAGAAAAATTGCGGCGCCTCATAAAATCCGGTTTCCGTCCCAGTGTGGGCCCAGGGCATTTCCGGCCTCATTTGTCACTAACCCAATTGAATAGATTCAATTATTTTCAAATTTCAGGAGATACAGTAATTTTGGCAGACTTTACAGTACACCCACCGATCGCTGACCAACAAATTTACTACTTTTTCTTTCGATGGCTTTAATTTCAACCGATTTGGATGCGGTTGTTGATGTGTTCAATGTGACGCGCAGTGAAGTGGACAACAAATTGGTGGTCGAATGGAATGCAAATTTGGACGGTAAATTAATTTTGGGTTTTTGTTAAATTTCTAAATTTTTCCTGCCCCCCCCCCCGTTTTTGTAGAGAATTTTGTTGGTGCCCGAGTGAATGTGAAAATTGAGGAATTTTCCGAAAGCCCGGCTTTAACCGTCGCGTATGACACCGATTTGTATGACGGCTTTCGTGGCGGCTTTGTACGGCACGGCATTCCGATGAATGCAGAAAAGAAGTGTTTGGCTGGCCTAAACAATTTTAATAAAAATAATATTAAAAAGAATTTTCATTCATTTAAAAAATATATATATAATTTTTATAATATTGTCTAAAATTTTCATATTTCAGTTACAAAATCTATCTGAAAGTTTTCAACCAGCTTGCCGAGGGTGGGGAAGTGCAAACGCATTTCCTGAGCCAGTCTTTTGTCCGACCGCCGCAAGGATACCAATGTGCAAATTTAAATATAAAATTGCTTTTCATTTGAAATAAATTCAAAAAAATATATATTTAAGTATATTTATTTTTTTAGAAAAGAAAGACAATTTCATAATTAAATTTTTAAAAATTCAAAATTTATTTAATTTTGTTCTACATAGATTCAATGTATTAAATTTAATATAATTTTCATTTTAAATAAATTCAAAATATATTTAAATATACATTTATTTGTTTGTTTTTAGATTTGTCCAATGGCCAAATGGAACAATTGATGGCCAAAGCAATTGAATTCACGGTGAACGAAGGCAGTCTTGGCTTTGTCCCCGTGAAATGTCTGAGCCGATGCCATTCCGATGCTTATTGGGCAAGGGTCGAGGCCGACAAGTTGATGCCGGCTTTTCCGCGCACGGACGCGGATGGACACCCAACGCGGCTGAATTACTCCTTTCCGGGTGAGTACAAAAACAAATTGTCAAATCCCCCGGGGGGAGGGCGGCATCTTTTTAATAGAGAAATTGGCTCAAAATGAGTCGTTTAGAAGACCAAAAATAAATTGCCAAACAAAAATGCCACGGATCAAATCTCCGAAAATGGAATTTTGAACCTAAAATGTCCGGGTTCTCGGATTTGCCCTTAAATTAAAAAATGATTTCTTTTTTAGGCGTTTTTTTCTTTGCTCTTCGTGATGCGCAATTTTTTTTGGACACCAGCCCATTTGGCACGATTGCAAAGGTGAAATGCCTATTTTAACTTTGAGATATTGTGCGATTATTTCTTTACAAATTTCAGGCATTTTCACCGGCGGCGATGTTTGACGACAACCCAAACAATTTTGCCTTCTTTTTTGGCGACTTCAAATGTTATAACCAGGGAAACACGCCACATTATGTCACAATTGTGGCATGCAGAAGGTCAAGAACGGAACAAATCAGGTAAAAATTTAAGGTTAAAATGAAAAAACTTTTTGAATTCTTTTTCAAGGTATTATAATTATTTAATTTTAACTTTTTATGTAAAGACAACTTTCTGTCCGAACCGGTTTATTCTCCTTAGTCGCTTAGACAAACGCCGGAGTTTGGCTTGAGCCCGGACCGATTCAGATTTCGTCGAGATAAGACCTCGTCGGGTCGACATTTCGAATTGATCGACAAAAGCTTTTTTCAGTAATCGCGAACAAAATTTTGATCGTTTTTAAGTCCGGGCTCTACAACATACTTTTGACTACCCGCAAACCGGATTCGGTCCGACAGAATCCGGTTTCCAAATTTTCGGATTTCCAATTTTGCCTATTTCGAATCGTAATGCACCTCAAAAGCTCTGAAATTCGCTTGGGGTCCGGTGATCAAATGCCCGCAAAAATTATTTGTTTAACAAATAAAATGTTTTCAAAGAAAATAAAGCACAAAAATTGTACTTTCAGTTATTTCAACGAGCATTTGCCCCAGTTGGACATGGCGACAAATGCATTTTTACGAATTGTGGAGGACGCAAATGGCGCTTCATCATTGATCATGTTGGAGACGTTCAGTGTTTGGATTGATTTATTCATTACCGAAGCATTTTTTGGGCCCAAAATGTGAGAAATAAAATTTTAAAATAATTATTTTTGTTTTTTAAGCCAAAATGCGCCCGTAAAAGTAGTCGAACAGTCGAGCCACACGCGAAGCAAGTTTTATTGCATAAAATAAATAACTTCGCCATAAAAATGATCAGTTTGCTTTTTTTGGGGCCGGAAACCCCTCGAAAAAAATTATGAAAAAAGCTATTTTTTTCATAAATTTATTATGTTTTGCTTATAAAAATTTGTGATAAATTTACTCTGAAAACCAAGCTTCTTCTTTTAAGCACTGCAACGGAATTGTTCGAATTGCTCATTAGTCAAAACGTCGCCAAAGTCGTCGCCAACAAAAGCCGCCTGGGAGGCAATGAATGGTGCCGTCGCTGGCCCCTCCGGCGCTGTGCCATCGATGGAAATGTGAAGGAGTTGAAAGTAATCAGTCCGATCAGAAAAGAAGACGAAGGATTTTTGTGGGGGGATCCGATCCGGACATATTTTGCGGCACTAATCTTTTTTTGTTTATGCCATTCTCTGAAGTTACCCAAATTGCATAATCCAAAAACATAATTAGGTAATTCCTTTACTCATTTTGTAATTTATTATTTTTATTTTAAAACAAAAATATGTAAACTTTCGAAATGATTAGTTGGCATTTTAAACGGTTGGCCTTTTGTGCTAGCACGAAAACAACAAAGAACAACGGCACTAACCGCCTCGCCTCCTCCACCATTTCCGCACTCTCTCCTTGTCTGCCGCAATCGCCCGCGGGGCACGGAAGAGAGAGAGGGAATGGGCACTCTTTTCCCCTCGGGGGCCAGAAAGTCTCGCTTCTATTTCTGTTGTCCCCTCGGGGCCGGAGGAGATCGTTCGACTTTCATGCACTATTTTCAATAGGGTGGCACGGAACCAGGACCAGTACTGAAATGGTCAATTTTTTCCATTTTGGTACTTAAATTTTGGTCCTGGGTTTTCAAAATTCCTTTAAAACTCCCTTATAATGGTCCCGGTTTTACCAATCTTTTATTTTCTTTTTTTTTGTCCGTTAGACCCAGTTTTTTTTTTGACCGGGACCAAATTAACTCCCCGTTCCCGAGTTTTCCCAAAAGTCCCGGGCCCGTGCCACACTAATTGTCACTCTTGCCCTGGGGGGAATTTGCATTCTCCCCGGTCATCCAACCCTTCACACATTTTTTTGCTGCTCATCGATACATTTTCCTATTCATCGGCCCGTCCTCCGTCGCACAAAATCAATTCACTTTCGTTTTTGCGGAATGCGTTCAACTACCTAAAGTGTTCAAAGTCCGGACGTAACCGGATGCCAGTTTCCGGACATTTTTGGGGCCGGAATGCCCCGGTATACGAAATTCGAGACTGGATTTTCAGGCACTAAAAATCCCGAAATAGATGCATTAAAAACAACAAAAAGTGAATCCGAAAACAATTTCGTTTTTTCTATTACAGAAAATCCCAAAAAAAAAATACACAGTCCCTTTGCGTGCAATGAGTGAAGTTTATGGTTTTTTAAAGAAGTTATAAAGTAAAAATCAATTTACATTTTTATAATATTTTTTTGCTTACGATTTTTGCCACTTTTTCTCAACTCATTACTTTAACTTTATTTAAAAATTTTGTTAACTAAAAGTCCAACCCCCAAAACATCAAACAGAAAATTATTCGCCCCTTTTTTTGCATGAATTTTATTGCACATAAAAAAATTGTGCCGACCCTTCACAAAATTCATTTTATTCAGCGTTCTAAATGTCAACGCACACAAAACATTTTTAATTACCTTCGGCGAGAACATTTACACTGAATTCACTCGCAACATTCATTAATCCTTCACTCTCAGCCCTCGGACGGAAAAAGAACAATCCGTCCAAAAATATAATTTTTAACGACCCCCGCGGCAAATTTTGGTGGGCGGGGTGATTCCAAATTGTGCACAATTTACTAGAGTCCGGACCAAAACCCAATACCAAAAAATTTTTGGGTTGTTTTGTACAAAAAATTGGACCAATACTATTGACCAAATATTGTTTGGTCCAAATTGGAGGGCAACCCAAAAAAAACCAATACCAAAAAAAACCCAATATTATTGACCAAATATTGTTTGGTCCAAATCCATTTTTGTACAAAATTTTTGGTCGTCTTCCAGCTATTTTTGTACAAAACTTTTGGGTGTGTTTCGTTTTTTTGAGTATCATTTGAGTCTGGGCCACTTGAGTCTACGTTTGAGTCTGGTTATAAGGAAAATTTTGAGCTTAAATCTTTTAAAATAAAAAGTCAAGCAACATATCCTAAAAAAAATACTTTCTTAAACAAAAAATGGTAATGGAGTCTTTTATAAAGGTCCAGAATTTAAAAAAAAAAATAATCAGTTTTATGTAATTCTGAGAAGTACTCCGGGGTTATCGAGGTGTCGCTGATCACGAATATGACATACAGATTTAGCATTTGGCATCATCTCTATAATTTCAACATTTATGATTTTCAGAAAAAATTTTCTATTTGTTAAGCAAAAACGACTCTTTTCAAGTAACACCAACCGAATAGAAGGTAGAGACTTAGGGGTTCATTAGGTTTAGGTTTAGAAAAGGCTCAACCGAAAAATTTATGAACATAACAGTGGAGGTAACTTAAATGGAAACCTTGTCAGAAAAATGCGTTGAATAAAATTTTATTAAAAAATTTTAAAAAATCGGAAATTTGGACATTTTATTATGTTTAATAAAAATTTTTTTGGTATTGTACAAATATTGGGTTTAGCCAGACCAAAAAATACCAATACCAAAAAAAACCCAATACTATTGACCAAATATTGTTTGGGTCCAAATTTGAGGTCAACCCAAAAAAAACCAATACCAAAAAAAACCCAATACTATTGACCAAATATTGTTTGGGTCCAAGTTTCCGGTCTCTACAATTTACCCACCGACATTAATTCCAAAAAGATAATTTTTAACGACCCCCGCGGCATAATTTTTAACGACCTCCGCGGCAATTTGTGGGGGGGGGGGGGCGATTCCAAATTAAGCATTTTTGCGCACAAAAATTGATGGCAAAAACTGCCGGGCACTTTTGGCGCGCTCTTGACTGGGGTCCGACGGACTGACCAATGGCCATCTGCCGCTGCTGGGGGTTGGACATTTGGGCGCCGCCATAAATTTTTGAATAAACAAATCAATCAAAAAATTTATTGCCGTTCAAATGAATTCCGTCTGTTTATTTTAGGCTTAAAGGCTAAGCGAATGGAGCGGCGACTCCCCACAAAAGATTAATCTCCTCAATTTCCATAACCATTCTCGGCCCCCGGGGAGTAAAATATGCTTTTCCCTTCACAGCGGGGCGGCGCTCCCGTCGCGCTCGGAGGTACCTCGTCCCCTCCGGCGCTATTCTACACATAAATTGCCAACATTTCTCTCAAACATCAATTAGGCGCTATTCTACCACTAATCATAAGCCTATAGGATCTCTCAAACATCAATTAGCTAACTTCCTCAATTTCCATTCTCATTGTCGGTCCCCGGGGATTCCATCAATTGTGCTCCCCTACAGCGGGAGTCCCGTCGCGCTCGCAGGAACCTCATCCCCTCCGGCGCTATTCTACATTAATCATTCATAATTTGCGGATCTCTAAAACATCAATTAACTTACCTCCTCCCTTTCAATCACATTCTCGGGGGCGGCTTCCGTCGCGCTCGCAGGGACCTCGTCTGTCCCCTCCGGCGCTATTCCACACATAATTGCCTATAAGTGGCTCGAACAGTCAATGAGCCTCGGCCATTCATTTGATTTGTTTATTCATCAACTCGAACTTTGCCGCCGCCGCCTCCCCCAATCGGCGATTGCATCTCCCCAAACATCGGCCATTAATCCATCCATTCATTCCCACAGGTGCAGGCAAGCCTATGCCCCCGGGGGTATCAATCAGCGTCTGGGAGTTGCCCGAACTTGGCGGTACACATTCATTCATAACATTTACCTATCTGATCCCCATTGATCTTCTTTCCATTTCCACCCATTCAATTCATTCATTGGTTTCCAAAAAAAACAGTTGCCTTTGCAACTTTTTGGCTTTCAGGCAAAAGTGTACACAAAAACCGAGAACTTTTTTCGTCTGTAGAAATGTAAAAGCGTATAAAATTGGACAGATTGCTGATATAATTAAAAAGTCAGAAAACTATTTACGTAAATTGAAACAAATAAGTTTAGATAAACTGAAGGTTTTGGCTCAAGAATCAAAAATATCTTCTCTTCAAGAGCTTCTTTAAGTAAAAAATCCGAAAAAGTTTTTTTTCCAATTTTCCTTCAATTTGCAACACTTTTTTGCTTTTTTTAATGTAATCCAAAATTTGTTGCATACTGATTCGCTTCCACAGATTGAGAGCCTTTGGTTGAACATAAGTAGGGCGGGACCGGCATTATTTCAGTCCCAGCCCCGTTTTTTTTTCTCTAATTTGAACCAGAA
This sequence comes from Globodera pallida, assembly GCA_020449905.1. Classification (NCBI taxonomy): domain Eukaryota; kingdom Metazoa; phylum Nematoda; class Chromadorea; order Rhabditida; family Heteroderidae; genus Globodera; species Globodera pallida. The sequence continues at coordinate 6,376,623 of JAIXHY010000001.1, forward strand.
TTTGTTGGGTTGACAGGTGACCGAGAATTATTATGGGGGCTGTGAAATAGAGACCGGCGGGATCCCGTTGGGATTTTCTCGGGATTCCGTCGGGATTGGAATTTAGGATTCCAACTGAGCTTTTTTTAATTTTCACCCTCCCACCCCTAAAAAAATACCGCATTTTTAAAAATTTTCATTGGTTTTTTTGTTTGTTTCAAAAATTTGCAAATTTCATTCAATATCATGCGAAAAATTTTAAAAATTTTCTCGACGACGTTTTGATCCGGTCGTCTCTACTCTGAATAGGGGGCAACGGCGTTTTGGCAGAGAAATCCCGAAAAATATCGAGAAATTTTCCGGCAACAAATCGCAGAGGCTGTGAGCAAATGTCATAAATCCAGTTTCCCATGGGCCCAGGGCATTCCCGGCTTCATTTGACACAACCCCATTGAATATATTCAATTATTTTCAAATATTTAATTTCTTTATTTTCAGGAGATACAGTAATTTTGTCAGGCCTTACAGTACACCCACCGATCGCTGATCAACAAATTTACCACTTTTTCTTCCGATGGCTTCAATTTCAACCGATTTGGATGCGGTTAAAAAGATTTTTTTTCTCCCTTCAATTTACAACAATTTTTTTATGTAACCCAAATGTTTGTTGTTGCTCACTGATTCGCTTCCAAAGACTGAGAAGCTTTTAGTTGAACATGAGCAGGGCGGGATCGGCATTTTTGGTAAAAACCGGTCGGGGACTATAACTCGGTCAAAAAAAGCCGGGACTAATGGACAATGAGGCAATTTAAAAAAACCCGGGACCAAATTTCAGTCCCAAAATGGGAGCAAATGGAATTTTCAGTCCAAATCCCGTTTTACTCTATTTGAATCAAAATTTGTTGGTTTGGCAGGTGATCGAGGGGATTTTCTCGGGATCCCGACTGAGCATTCTTTAATCCGGCGGGATTGATCGTTGATCTCTTCCTCTTAACAATATTGGCCCTATTTTCAATGTTTCACTTACCACCCAACAGAAAGTTCGAGCGCTAAATACCGCATTTTTTTAATTTGATTTCAAATCTCATACAATAACAAATGAAGTTTAAAAATTTCTCGACGGCGCCTCATAGTCAGTCAAGCAATTTTTGTACATTTTTTTCAATTCCGAAAATCCCACGGGATTCTAAAAAACATTGCGATTGATCGGGACCGGGATTTTGACCAACCTTTGTTGGGGTTTTGGAGATTGTTTAGGATCAGGATTTAGCCGGGATTACGATCCCTGTGGTCTTTACTCTGAATAGGGGGCACCGGTGTTTTGGCAGAGAAATGCCGAAAATACCAAAATAAATTTCCGGCAACAAATCCCACAGGCTTTGAGCGAAATTAGAAAAATTGCGGCGCTTTATAAAATCCGGTTTCCCAGTCTCAGTATGGGCCCAGGGCATTTCCGGCCTCATTTGACACAACCCCATTGAATATATTCAATTATTTTCAAATATTTAATTTCTTTATTTTCAGGGGATACAGTAATTTTGGCAGACTTTACAGTACACCCACCGATCGCTGACCAACAAATTTGCCACTTTTTCTTCCGATGGCTTCAATTTCAACTAATTTGGATGCGGTTGTTGATATGTTCAATGTGACGCCAGTTTTTGGAGCGGACAACAAATTGGTGGTCGAATGGAATGCAAATTTAGACGGTAAATTAATTTTGGGTTTTTTTAAATTTTCCAAATTGCCCCCCCCCGTTTTGTAGCACGTTATTTTGGTGTCCGAGGGTATGTAAGAATTGAGGAATTTGCCGAAAATGTGCCTTCAACCGTCGTCAATGAACACAATACAAATGGCACCTTTGGGTGGTACAGCATTCGGATGAATGCAGAAATGAGGTGTTTGGCTGACCCATTTTAATAAAAATTAGTAAATGTTTTTTTAATTAAAAATGCATTAATTCTATTAAAAAAACAATAATAATAATATTGTACATAATTTTCAAATTTCAGTTACAAAATCTATCTGCACATCTTCAACAAACTTCTTGATGGGCAGGAAGTGCAAACACATTTCTTGAGCCAGTCCAGTGTCCGACCGCCGCAGGGATACCAATGTGCAAATTGAAATTATATTTTTATTTTAAATAAATTCAAAAAACATCTAAATATATTTGTTTGTTTGTTTTTAGATTGGTTCAAATTCGAAATGTACCAATTGATGGACAACGCAATTATATTCACTCAGCAAGTGCGCAGTTGTGGCTTTGTGCCGGTGAAATGTCTGAGCCGGTGCCATTCTGAGGCTTATTGGGCAATGGTCGAGGCCGACAAGTTGATGCCGGCATTCCCGCGCACCGACGCGGATGGACACCCAACGCGGCTAAATTACTCCTTTCCGGGTGAGTACCAAACCAATTGTCAAATCCCCCGGGGGGTGGCATTCCTTCAATAGAAATTGGCCCAAAATAGACCAAAATATAAATTGCCAATTTACTGGGCAAAAAAATGCGGTACTTTTCCGTTTTGGGGCCGCACGTTCAAATGTTTTAAAAGGCAACAAAAAAGTTCCGGGCCGTAGAATCCGATTTTTCACCGACTCAGGAAAAATTTTTCATTATGCTTTTGAAAATCATAGATGTTGAAATCATAATTAGATTTAATCATATGATGAAATAAATGACATATTCGTAATGTGACCTCGATACCTCCCCCCCCCGGGTAACTCTCAGAATTTAGCTTTTTGTTGCCTTTTTTAAACATTTGAATGTGCGGCACGAAAACGGAAAAGTACCATTTGATGCCACGATAAATGCCTAACTTTCCCTCAAATTTCCGGAAAATTTCGGGCCCAAAATGTTCGGGTTCCCAAGGGTTTTACTCCTTTAATTAAAATAATTATTTATATATTTTTTAGGCGTTTTTTTCTTTGCTCTTCGTGCGGATAACTTTATTTGGGAAACAAGTCCATTCGGCACGATTGCGAAGGTGAATTAATTATTTAAAATTGTGATTATTTCATAAAAAACTAATATAATTGTAATTGTAATTTAAATTTATATTTTTTGTAAAAAATAAAAAATAAAAATATTCAGACATTTTCACCGACGGCAATGTTTGATGGAAGCCCAAGAAATTTTTCCTTCTATTTTGCTGATTTCAAATGCTACAACCCGGGGAACAAACCACATTATGTCACAATTGTGGCATGCAAAAGGTCCAGGACGGACCAAATCAGGTAAATAAAAATTTAATTTATTTTAACATATTTTTAGTTGTTAAAATTTTTAACTTTTATGTTTGACCTCCTGATTTGCTTTGACAAAAGCCGGGTTTTGACTAGAGAATCGGAGTTTTTCAGTGATCTCGAACGAAATCTCGACTCTACTTTTGACTAAATCTCCCGCAAACCGGGTTTGGTTCGACAGAATCCGGTTTCCAGATTCGAAATTTTCGATTTTTTTTTAACAAAAAAATTTTTCCGAAAAATAAAGCACAAAAATTGTACTTTCAGGTATTTCAACGAGCATTTGCCCGAGTTGAACATGGCGACAAATGCATTTTTACGAATTGTGGAGGACGCAAATGGCACTTCATCGCTGATCATGTTGGAGACGTTCAGTGTTTGGATTGATTTATTCATTACCGAAGCATTTTTTGGGCCCAAAATGTGAGAAATAAAATTTAAAAATAATTAATAAAGTGTATATTTTTGTTTTTTAAGCCAAAATGCGCCCGTAAAAGTTGTCGAAAAGTCGAGCAACACGCGAAGTAAGTCTTTTGTTACAAAACAAATAATAAATCTGACAAAAAAAAATGTTCGATAGTTTGGTTTTTGGCCGGACAAAACTCCTCAAAAATATAAAAATTTTTTAAATAAATTTATTTGTTTTGCAATATAAAAATTTGGGACAAACATTCTTCTTTAAGCACTGCAATGGAATTGTTCGGCCTGCTCATTATTCAAAACGTCCCCAAACTCGTCACCAATAAAAGCGTCTTGGGCGGCAATAAATGGTGCCGTCGCTGGCCCCTCCGGCGTTGTGCCATCGATGGGAATGTGAAGGAGTTGAAAGTGATCAGTCCGATCAGAAAAGAAGACGAAGTATTTTTGTGGGGGGATCCGATCCGACACATATTTTGCTTAATATTTTGAGGCACTACTCTTTTTGTTTATGGCCATTCTCTGAAGTTACCCAAATTGCATAACCCAAAAACATAATTAATTCATTCCTTTACTCATTTTGTAATTTATTATTTTTATTTAAAAACAATCAGTTTGTTCACATAAATAAATATGTATTATGAAAACTATTTGTTGTGAGATTCTTCGTTTATATTAATTAATTCAAACTCTCGACCCATTTTTTGGGTCCAATTTTTGCGGCGCGTCCATTTCGATGAGCCGTTTGCTTATTGTCAGCAAGAATGGAGTCTGCTAAAAAAAGAAAGGAATTGAAAATGCCAACATTTTCAGCGAGTTTGGCACTTTTCCCTCCCCCACACCAACATTTTCGCGCTCCGTTCTGCCAATGTTGTCCGTCGACTGGTGTGGCACAAATGTGCTGCTGCTACTGCTACAACTTCGTGCACCCGCACGCGCCGTCTGCAACTGTTGTTGCTGCTGTTGTTGTTGTACCGGTACAATTTCGTCCATGCACGCGTAGATCAGCTCGTCCAAAAAGGCGTCCTCCGCCGGCGGCCCGGTTTGTTGATGCCTAAGCTGCGGTGCCGGAGGCAATTTGGCATTCCCTGTTAATAAAAAAAAAATAATAACTAATTAGCATTTGTCTAAAACACTATGCTAATGCCTTTGTGCCTGGGCGGCATTTCTTCGACGACGCCCAACGCGGCGAGGAACGCGTCCGCCACCGCGCAGCTGTCCTCACTGGCCAACGAGCGCGCGTCCGGGTCAATGCCGGAGTCGGGCGCGGAACGCCGACTTCCCGCGGTGGTGGTGGCGGCGGCCGCAGCATTGGCGGCCAAGCGGGACGCCGTCCGGTGTTGTGCCATGTTTACGTAGTTGGACGAAGAGGAGCAAGAGGAGGGCACGACGGATGGCACATGCCTTTGGTCCACCACCCTTTCTGTCCTCATCGGTGGTGTCCGCTTCACGTAGCTGAACAGTCCGCTCTCAAAGGACGGTGAGAGGAGTGCAGGCGCGCCTGCTGCATCCGGTGCGGCGTGCTGCTGCAGTTCCCGGCAGGTTGCCACGCTGAACATGCGCTTTTTTGGTGCTGCTGGCTGCAAAAAGTTGCCGCCAGAGGCATTTTTTGCAGCTGAACGCCCCGAGCGTAGCAGAAGACGGGCAAGTACAAGGACAGAGAGGAGACAGAAGCACAGGAACAGAGTGGGAAGCACCAGCAGACTGAGCAAGTCGAACGAACTCAACAGCGAGTGATCAGCACCGGCCAGGGACGGATTTGAACCGGTGGTGAACTCGCCAAACTGCAAAAAATTTTGGGAAAATTCGTCTTCAGGCCATTCTGAGTTATATACCTCAATGTACACTGTTGCGCTGCTCCTCATTCTGTGCTGTTCGCTACCGTATGCCCATCCCGATTCGGCCCATACCGTAAACCGTAGTACCCGTGTCTCCCCGCTGGCTGTGCCGTTTGGCGTTGTGCCGCCGACGGTTGATGGCTGACGTAGCATGCCCAACACGCCTTGGTCAGCAGCAATTTGTACGTATTGGGCCGATACAGCATCCGCCGGGTCCAACGAGTACCGTACTGCACTACCATAGCCAATGTCTCGATCAATCGCCACGACTTGGCCAATCGGTTTGTTGAGATCAACATTGGGCGGGAGCTTAAATATTAATATTTAAAATGTGTTTAAATTAAAATAAATAACTAGCCTTGAATGTGTAAGCACTTTTGGTGAATGTTGGTGCAAACTCGTCCACACCGTACACGTACATTTCAACAGGTACTGTAGCAACAATTTTGCCTAAGGCGTCGGTACAGGAAACATTGAAGTGAAGCATTATGCTGAGCTGCTGTTGTTGCTGATACCCCTTGAACATGTTGGTGTTAGCAGCAGCAGTTTCCAAGTCAAGAGGAGCGATCAGAGTGATGTCACCGGTTGTTGGTTCAACGACAATTGTCTGCAGATGAAATGTCCAGTTTCAAAAATTTAAAAAGCACTGCTTCTGCTTGCCTCATTCAATGACAACGAACTGCTCGCGTCTGTTGGCTCAATTGTGTAAGTGCAGTTCGCTTGAGCCAACCGTCGCCCATCCGTGCTGTTGTCGTCGTGTTGCGGAACGCGTCTCGCATCCGCGTACACGCTGAACATCCGGTCGTCCAGCGCGCTGTTCTCCGGCACAAATTTGCGGTATATGGGAAGGCCAAACTGCGGCTTTGTGCCACTCCATCCGTCCCAGTCCATCCGCACGTCAACTGACCACTCGGCACTTTGGCAAGGCGTGCCGTTGTCACGTGCCGAAATCAACTAAAAATAAACAAAACAAAAAAATTAGCGATTAAACAAATTTGTTGTACCAATTCATCTGCTGGTGATAATTCGCCAATTTGTGCCATAGCAAAAGCGTCGTCCCAACGAACAAATCGAAGTTCGCCGGAGGCCATGTCAAGCTTGAACAGGTCGAAGTTGTTGCCGGCCAGCAGATGGTAAGACAACCGAGAGTTCTCTTCAGACGCATCGCCATCGGTGGCGTTGAATCTTAAGCAACAATTTTTAAAACTCTTTGTCTGTGTACAATGTCACTCAATTTAGGCATTTTGTCTTTTTTGTCGGTCATGTCCAACGATTCTATCCAATTCCATCAATTTAGGTACTTTGTCCTTTTGTGGTCGGCCTAGTACCGCCCACATTAGGTATTTTGTTCTTTCTGTTGTCCAATGTTTTTTGATTTAGTATGTTGTCCATTTTTGTTTGCCCATTGTCCTTTTCTATTTTATTTAATCATTTTGTCGTCCAATGTCTCCAATTTAGTTATTTTGTCCTATTTTCTGCCCAATCCCCCCCCCCCCCCCAATTTTTCTCACCGTGTTAACACCGTGTCCAGCCTAACCGAATCGCTGACCCACAGCGTTTTCGCATTGTTTTTCTCATCAAATTTCGGCACATTGTCATTGATGTCCACCAGATGAATTCGTACACCGACTTTGGCACTCTGCCTCCTTGAAAATGCCGTCGGCGTTGTTGTTATTGCCGAAATGTCACTCCGTTGTGGTGGACATTTTCCAACGGTGGCCTCAATGTCCAACCATTCGCCATGCATTTCGCGATCCAACAAATCCTCAACAAATATTTGGCCATCAAAATTGGCCTTAAATTTGGGACGACGGATGCCGTCGTCGTCGCGCGGGTAGGAAAGTTGGAAATCGCAGTTCAACAATGCATTTGTGGGCAGTTGACGCATTGTAAGACGTCCAATTGGCAAATGCATTGGCACATTTTCGGGCACTGTAAATCTGCAAAAATGCCGGAAAAATGTTAGAATTTAAATCCAAAAGTTCAGCGCACGAACGTATAGTTTTGCATGGCAAACATTGGCACATTGTTGTTCGCATTGTGTCGCGCCGACGACGATTGGATTACCGTAATCCGAACAGTACAGTAGGCAAACAACGGTGGCTGTCCGCCATCGGTCGCTTTGACCACAACAAGCCGGTCAAAATCAGCGCCAATTTGTTGTTGTTGGGGAAGAATGTTGCGGAGACGTAATTCGCCTAAAACCATACATTTAATCGGATTTTAAAATATTTTTTTTAACGCTTAAAGCCATACATTTTAATCAGATTTTAAAATATATTTTAAATGCCTGAAGGCGCTTAAATTTTAATCAGATTTTAAAATATTTTTTTAACGGATAAAGCCATACATTTTAATCATTTTTTTAACGCATAAAGCCATACATTTTAATCGGATTTTAAAATATTTTTTTAACGCCTGAAGCCATACATTTTAATCAGATTTAAAAATATATTCTTTAAACGCCTGAAGGCGCTTACATTTTAAACGGATTTAAACATTTTTTAAAATTAATTTTTTGGTGCAAATTACCACTTTTTGTGTCACAATGAAGCCAATCCAATACTGTCGATGAATTTTGTCCAGCATTGTTTACAAATTCGTAGCGTAGCTGTGCATTTTGGTTGGGCCCGTCCCCGTCGATGGCCTCAACTTTGGCCAAAACATGGCCAATCGGCGCGTCCTGGGACAGCTCCGTCTCGATGTACGGCTTCGAAAACTGTGGCACATTGTCATTCACATCTAGCACCTCAACACTGAAGTTGGCCGATGCACGGTTGACCCCGTCGGTAACCTGTGCCGCAAATTGGGGGTTTTAAAATTAAAGGAAAACATGACGACACCCCTTAATTTTCTGCATAAATTTACGTTAACTTAAATTTATCAATTAATTAATTAGAATGCGTCCGGTTTCTCAGGAATTGGTTACTAGTTGTTGGCGTAGTGTTTAAACCTAACATTGCTCTCACCCCCTTAATTTATGCCAATGTTGTTAAAGATAAAATTTAAATCTTTTTATTTAATTAAACTTGCATAAACGCGAAGAATGTGTTGTGTCGCCTTTTCATAATCCAATTTGTGCTTCAAATGCACTTTGCCATTCCACCGATTGATTTCAAAATGTTCAGAAGACACATCGCCAAGCGAATATTGCAACAATGTTGGCCCAATGTCCGCGTCCGTTGCACTTACAACAGAAACCAGAGAGCCCGTCGGAAGGTCTGAAACTTTTTAAAAACTATTTTAAAAAATTTTTAAAAATATTCAATTGATTCAAATATCGAGGCTTTTGATCACTTCAAAATATTCCGACCTTCCATCAGTCGGATTGCGCCGTCCTGTTGTGCAATGAACGGCGCGTTGTCGTTGGCATCCTGCACGTGCACGTCCAATCGCGTGTCCGCCCGCTGCCGTCCACTGGCATCGATGGCAATAATTTGCAGCGCATAATGCCGTCGAATCTCAGCGTCCAGCTCCAGTGCCGTGCTCACCTTGCCGCCGGCGTCCACGCTGAAGGCGAAGTCGTCGTTTCCGGACGGCAAAATGGAGTAGGACACCGGCGAGGAGGAGTTGTTCCGGTTCAGTAGATCAAGCTTAATTCCGTTGCATGCACCTCCTCATTTAGTGTTTCAAATTAGGGTAGCACGGGACCGGGACCCCAGTACTGAAGTGTCCACCCTGGGACTAAAATGTTAGTCTCGGGGTTTCCAAGCGCTGTTATAAACCAGAGCCCGGTCGAGACGAGAATCTCGTCTCGAGATCTCGAAAAATCTCGACTCGAGATCTCGCTCGACTAAAAATGAGCTTCACGAGATTTTTCGAGACCAAGATTTTTTCGAGAATCTCGACTCGAGATCTCGCTCAAAGCTCAGTCCGGGCTCTATTATAAATGGTCCCAGTTTTTCGCAAACCTTGAAAAACTCATTATTTTTGTCCCTTACAAATTAGTCCCGGTTTTATTGCCAGGGCCAAATTTAGTCCCGACCCCGGGTTTTCCCAAAAGTCCCGTTCCCGTGCTACTCCCTATTTTAAAATCATTGGCACACCTGTGCCACAAATTGGCCCCGGGGGCGTCCCTCCGGCACGTCCACGGCGTGCTGTTGGCGCGTGAACGCAAGCGGCGGCGCCGACCTTCCGTTTCCGTGGCTTTTGCGTCTCTCCCAGCTGATACGGATACGCTTTGGCTCCGATACCAACGCTTTTGGGTGCCCTCTGTCGACCGCTTTGAGCACAACCCAAACGCCGGACTGTTCCGAAATGAATGCCGACTCTCTGAAATTGGGTTTCTGTAAAAATATTGTCAAAAAATCGGGAAACAAAAAATGTAGCTAAACAAACGTTCGTATTATGTTCTTATCGATCAAGAATCTCAAAAATCTTGATCGAGATTTACTGAGATTTCGATCGAGAATCTCGATCGGCTAAATCTAATATTCAAAATGGGTAATTTTTTGAACGAATTCTCTAATTATATTTAAATTCAGCCCCCCCCCCCCCCTCCAATAGAAAATTTGGCAAAATTCTGCAGTTCTTGCATTTATGCCGAAATAAATGTTTTGCTATATTAGAACATTTTAAAAGAGTTTGTCTCCTTATTTTAAACCCCTAAATCTTATTTTGCTCTTCGATGTCCTTATTTTCGAAACTTAGCGACCTCGCAAAAGTCAATTCGCCCGTTTGCCATCCAACGTCAAACATTCCGCTTGGGTCACTGGCCATGACGTAACGAATTTGGCCATTCTCGCCCTGGTCAGCGTCTTTGGCTTCCAACTGGGCCAGTTTGTGGCCAACCGATGCCGTTGTTGACAGATCAATTTGTTCGGCATTGGACGGGTCGAACACCGGCACATTGTCATTACGGTCAATTACGGTAATGAACACCGTACACATGTCCTGTCAAAATTTTGTGAAACATTTTCTTAGACTAATCTGGCACATTGTGGCGATCGAAATTTTCAATTGTTGCTTACCGCCTTCTTTGGCAAGCTGTTCAAATCGGTGGCTGACACCATCAGCAGATGTTCCTGCTTCTGCTCCCTGTCCAACGCGCCGGTGCTGATCCATCCCGTGCCAGGGTCAATGGTGAACAAATTGGTGTGCCAATGTCCACCCTCAATGGCATAGACGACGGCGGATGACGCTGACGAAGATGATGCCCCATTGGCGGCAACACGTTCATCATCATCATCAAGCAGTACACGAACACGCAACAGCTGGCGAATGTGCTCATTCTCCGGCACCGACACATTGCCACAACTCGTCGGCTCAATTTTAGGCCCGGCGATGGACCAGCGTGGCACAATCGTCAACACGGCATGGTCAATGGTCTCAGCTGGTTCATAGTTGGCGTTGTCCAGCGAAGAGTTCATGCATCGTCTGGCCAAAACTGCAATTTTTTTATGAACGGATTGTTGCCATTTTAACGGTGGTAATAGTTAAGTTTGTTGTGCCCCCCATTTTTGAAAAAATACATTTTTTTTTTCAAAGTCGACAAAGTGATGTTTCTAGTGGTATTCGGGGGGCGTAGAATCCGAATCTGACCTCCGTTTCGACTTATTCAAACCCCGGAATGATTTTGAGGCCAAAATTAATTTTTGGGAAATTTTGAGTTTTTGAAGAATTTCTCGAATTCGGGTTCAAGCTTTGAAATGGGTAGAAACGGAGGTCAGATTCGGATTCTACGCCCCCCGAATACCACTAGAAACATCACTTTATCGACTTTGGAAAAAACAATGTATTTTTTCAAGGCTTTCCCGTAGTAGTTTTTTTTGTTAATTAAAAATTTTTTAGTTTATTTAGACCAATTTTTTTAAATTAAAATTTTATTAATTCTGTGGGTCTAAAAACTGAAGAAAAAAGTCTAAAAATTAAATTCCGAGAGAATAAAATTAAAAAATATACACAAAAACAATCTATTTTTAAAAAACAAAAACCCACACTAAAAAAATACAAAATTACTCTCCTCGCAGGAGCATCAAACTAACTATTACCATTTTAACTAAGAATTAAACTGGCTATTTTTAATTTTTTCGTTTTAGTCGGATTTCGATGTTCTTCAATTTGTCCATAATCTAGGCAATGGCATTTTTTGATCAAATTTGGCACATTGTCTGTTGTTTGGTTGGACCTGTTAGCGTCAAATTGTGTCCCGCTTTGAGCAATGCTTCTGTTCCATTTTCCATTGCCACATATTCCAAAATGCCGTCCTCCCCATTCATTTTGAACCCCTCCGGCGATGGCACCAGCTCAAACAGAGCACAATTAGCATTGTCTAAAAAGCATTTAGAATTTACAAATTTAAAAAGTGCGCATACCTTGACGCTTAAATTTGGCCACAAATTGGTGCCGACCCATTGCAAAAGATTCGTCTGTAAGAATTTCGGCCACAAAATGCTGCTTGGCAAAATAAGAAAATTTTCGGTGGGACTGGTCAACTCGGGCGATGAAATGTTGCTCAACGCGGGCATTCCGATGCATTTTGTTGTTGTTGTTGGACGTCATGGTGGTCATGTTCAAATTGGCACGGATTGTGAGACGAAAAACGGAAGAGCCACCATTTGCTGCGAGTTTTGACGGTTCTGGCACAGACAGGGCACCTTAAATATTTTAAAATAATGTTTCTAATTTTTGATATTTAAAGGTTACCATCGCTTTCTAAACGGAATGCCCCGAGGCCATTCCCTCCGGCAATTTCAAATAGTGCCCGATTTTCAGGGAGCCGTTCACTGATCGCCACAAAATGATGGACCACATTGCCTTCCGGGTACAGCCCTTGCTCCAAATTGGCCAAAAAAATGGTCACATTTGGCACACTAAACAATACAAACGAATATTAATCCAGAATACGGTAAGTATACGATGGGGAGGGGCAGGGTACGGTAGCAAATTCGTCTTAGTGAATGCACCAAGAACATGAACCCAGAATACGGTAGAAATACGATGGGGGAGGAGGTGGGGGTACGGTAGCAAATTCGGCTTAGTGAATGCACTAAGAACATGAACCCAGAATACGGTAGAAATAGATGAGGGTACGGTAGCAAATTCGGCTTACCTAAGGAACCGAATGTCACTTTTTGTTGTTCTGCCTGCGTCAGTTTGAACATTGACACGAATAGCACACCGGGTTACTGTAGCTTGACTGACTTCATCAAAAGTGGTGGCACTGACTTCCACCAACAAAATACTTGTTGGCATCTGTAAAATCGCAATTTTTATAAATTTTTAAACCAATTTCCGTACCGTATGCCAATCCAACGCCTTCCGTACGTACAGACTCCCGTCAGATTCGTCGACACGAAAAGCTGGCGTTGAGCTCGCATTGTTGAAGCGGAATTTAAGCGTTGAAATTTCATTGGCACTGTCCAAAATGTTCACGCGCCCAACAAAAGTTCCTAAAGACAGAGCAATTTTTGAAGTTCGAAACCCCCCGGGGGTTGGGGTTCGACGATTTGGTCAAAACCCTAACAGGACAAAAGGGTGGTCGAGTGATCAGTTTGGCGCCGACAAGTTTAGAATGTTATACCTTTTAGCTTATTTACCAAATCAAAAAATCTTGGTATCATCGAAAGCACTACGTCTGTAGATGCTATAACAGAAAAGATCTAGGTGATTAGACTTAAACATAGTAAGTATGACTCAGCGCGCCAAACTGGCACAAAAAATGCGATTTTTACACATTCTAAGCTATAATTAGCTTTCGATTCATCAAGGGTTCAACAAATGGAGAGCTTTTGAATGATATCAATTTTTGCTTTTCTAATGACTAAGTTATGACTGATCACGCCAAAACGGCCACGCCAGACTGACCGGATCCGCAAAAGTGAAATTTCCATTTGTTTCTGTTTTCTACCGATTGGTGCTGATTCGCTGACGTTCCATTGCTGATACATTTTGGCACATCGAACCCTCCGGCGATTGGCATTCCGTTTCCAATTGGCCAAATTAATTGTGATCAATTGGACGTCCTTTTCAAAAGCAAATTGATCAGACAGTGATCGGGCCATAACATGGAACACAAATTCGTCGGCACAATTTGGGCCAGGAAACTTGGCCAAGTAAAGAGCACCGCTGAGCTCGTCCAGCTCAAAAAGTCCCATTTCAAGTGCCTAAAATGGTTTAATGAATTAAATTTTAAACATTCAACAAATGTTATTATGTAAATATTTTTCATGGTAAATAATGCTTGAATAAACAATTAGGTAAGTAATTAGTCGTAATTTAATTAATTGAATAACACAAAGAGAAAATCCTTTTTTAAATTAATTTTGAGAATATTTAAAATAAAATGAAAATTCATTTCTATGATAAAAGCACCGCCCATTTAACCTTCTCCGATTCGTCTCCCACAGCTGTGAGCCGAAAGAACATCTGATCAGTCCAATTTTTGGGTCTTTTCTCCACCGTGTACAAAGGCTTCTGCCACCGTATCGACCAATCTTCGGCTACGGTAATTGTCGCCGGAGGGAACTCGCTTCCACCAAAGTTACCACCGCTACCGTATTCATTTCGTCTCAAAACAACGGTCAACAATTTTGGCGCCGAATTGCCAAACGGGTCCATTTGAATTGTTATGGACTGTTTGGTGCCGCCGGCGAGCACAAAACTTTCGTGCCCTTCGGCGGGGCGTTTTGCCAAATGAATGGTCCCATCGGATGAAATTGCAAACAGCTGAGCCAATGGATCTACAAATAGTGATTAAGTGTCTAATATTTAGGAACATTTAGCCAAATGCCCGCATGGGCCGGACGGAATTTGGAATTGTCGGGATTCCCGACACCGGGAGCTGACCGATCATTTTTTCACGGTGTCTGTCATTGGTCGGCATTTGTTTGGGGCTTATCGGGATTTGGTCTAGATCTGACTGGGGCTTTGTTTGGCCCGATTTCAAAGCTTATTAATATTTTAAAAAACATTTTCAATATTAAAATTGGCTTTATCCTAGCACAAATACGCTAAATCGCCCCCACCGTCGGGTCGGATGCTCCACCGCTGGACACCGCTTGCATTGACTTGCATCAGTGCCGTGCCGACGGGCGTTTGCTCGTTCAGCCAAAGTTCCGTTTGGACGGGGTCCAGCAGGCGAACAGCGTGCCGTCCAGAGGCCTCCTCCTCCTCCTTCACCGTTTGTTCAATTGCGTTTGTGCCGTTTTGGCCAAGTGCCATCATCACCAACACTTGGCATACCGACGACAACGGCATTTCCACACTTTGGTCCTCAGCGATCAGAGTGAAGGAGCGCGGAAGGGACAACGCGGTGGTGGCGTCGGCACCGGGTCGCGCATGAGGAGAAAAATTGGCAGCATCGATCGGACGTCGAAGGTACAGATCACCTTAAAGGATGAACGTTTAAGTTTTTCTTTTTTTAGTTTCTTTATTTTAGGTTTAATCTGGATTTGCTGGGCCAAATCTATAAAAATCCTAATCGCTGGAAGATTTTTGGGCGAATCCAAAAAAATCCTGATCGCTGAAAACCCCATTTGATGTGGATTTTCGAAGCAAAAACGAGAATAAATTCTTCTAATTGGAATAAAAATTCTGCAAGCATGGATCAAGCAAGCTCAGGAAGCTCAGGTCCGGTCTCTATTAGAGTTTGATTAGTCTTTCTTTTGAATATTCTAACCCTTAGCGCTCAGCTCGAACCACTCGTTGGGCTGCTGCATGCGAAAGCGCACCGTCCCGTTGGCTCCTTCGTCCGGGTCGGTCGCCTGCACGTGGCCCACCAGGTCGCCCGCCTGCACACCGCCGCCGCTGCCGCGCGCTTGTACGTACACAATTTGTTGCTGTGTGCATGCAGGCGCATTGTCGTTCACGTCTTGCACGCGCATGTGCAGGCGTGCACGTGCCATCCGTGACGGAATGCCACCGTCGCGTGCCTCCACCTCAAAAGCAAACTGGGCGTACTGCTCGCGGTCGAGCGGTTCGCGCAGGAAAATCTGTTTTTGGAAAATCGCAAATTATTGATTTTTAAAGCCAAATTTTACCTCGCCAGTCCATTTGTTTATGCCCAACACTGACGAATTGGCGCCCTCTTCGATCATGGGCAAAATTTGATTGATACTGTACCGTACCCTCCGGTTGGGTACGGTAATGTCGGCATCTTTTGCATTTAAATGGTGCACAATGCTCATTAGCTCGGCGTCTTCTGGCACCTATTTTTATTAAATGATTAATATTAATAAACAAAAGTTTAATTTGGTCAAATCCTGCTTTTTTAACAGAAAACGGAATCCCGACAATCCCTGGCCCAACGGTGCCGAGGCAATCTGCCAGGAAAGCGGAGCCTTTACATTTTGCCACAAAATTTTTTTTTTGAAATGTCTGCCTATATTCATTTGTATTTTTTCAAAAATTCATTTTGAAAACCCCCGGATCAGGATTTACCAGGATTAAAAATCCTGGTTTCAGGATATCCTAATCCTGGCACTTCGACCAAAATGCCAGGATTCCGGATCAGGAGTCCTGGAAAATCCTGTCCGGACTCCGGTCCTGTCCGAACTCTACTCGGCAGTCGGGGTCGGGTCTACTAACCCTACAAAAATCAAATTTTGCAAATTAATTTTTCCATCACACCTCAATTTCGTATTCCGGCACATCGAACAGTGGCGCATTGTCGTTCACATCCAAAATGGTCATGTACAGCTCCATGTCGTCATGCCGTGGCGGAATGCCATGATCGCGCGCACGGATCCGCAACAAAATGGAATTGTTCCGAAACATGGCCGAGTCCGCGTCCAATGGCGCACTAAGTGACAGAATGCCAGAATTGGAATTGATTTGAACAGGCACAGAGGGCGGGTCAGTTTGGAACAGTTCATAAGTGATTTTTCCATTCTGAAGCAATATAAGTAAAGTTTAAAATATTTTATATAAATTAATTTATTAATATTTAAATAGAATTAATAAAAGATTTTAAAATATTGAATTTAACACAATAATTCTGAAGCAATATAAGTAAAGTTAAAATATTTTATATAAATTAATTTATTAATATTTGAATAGAATTAATAAAGGGTTTTAAAAATATTGAATTTAACACAATAATTCTGAAACAATATGTTAATGTTTTTGAAATCATTTTATATAGATAAATTTATAAAATTTTAAAATATAAATAATTTAAAAATAAAAGAAATTTAGATTTTAATACAAATATTCACTTCATTTCTGTCTCTGTCCGTTGCTCTGACCGCATAAAATGCCTTATGAATTGGGAAATCCTCCGGCAATTTAATTGACGCTGTTTTGGCATCAAATTTTGGCGCATTGTCATTGACGTCCAACACGGTGATCAAAATTTGCGACAAATTTGAACAATTTTTCGCAGTGTCAATTGCCTTTAATTAGTATTTATTATTTATCACATAAATGGATTAAAAATTATAAAGTTGGAGCTGTTTAGTTGTTCATCAACCACAAATTCAATTTTGGTCACCCTCCCCCCCCCCCTAAATTCACCTTAACATTCAGTAAATGCGCCTCTCCGCCCGCCACATCCGAGTCCAACTCCGTCTCCAACAACAGCTTGTGTGCATTTGTCTCATCAAATTTGAACAGTCGCGCACTGTCATTGTCGTCCACAATTTCGAGCAGTACTTTGTCCGCGTCCGCCACGTCAATCAGTCGCAAATCGCCGATGGCAATGCCTGGCAGTGTCTCTTCAGAAACATGGAAGTGAAAAATGCGATCAGCGAAGGAGACACAACGCAAACGGGAGGGCACAAAGCGGACGTTGATCAGTGCCTGAAAATGATTTCTGATCATGATCATTAGTGATCGCTTGCAATGATCAATAGGTTAGATGTGATCCAGATCATTGATCATTAGCATGTTATTTATGGAAATGAACCAATCGATATCATTAATTAGCATCTTTTCCATACAAAAAGCGGTATCTGATCACTAAACTAGCACGAGGGTTTGCGCGGTTTGATCAGAAATTTGTAAAGGGCGATTGACTGACCAGCTGTTCACTTGTCCGTCCTCCATCGTCCGCTGCTTCCACACGCAATTCCAAGCCGTACATCATCCCGCCGTCCTCCTCCGTCGTGCCCAACTTGCGTGTTCCACGCTCAGTCAGCATCAACACGCCGTCAAACTCATCAAGTTCGAACAGTTCAGTGCCAACACCGTCTCCAAGCCGGTAATGAATCTTGTCGGTGCCAGAACTGCTGTTACTGCTGCTGCTGTTTACAGAAACGGAGCTGCTGTCCATGTCGACGGCACGGACGCGCAACAACGGCACGAAAGGCTGCAGCATGTCCGGACTGAGCTGGAGAGCGTACTCGCGCGGTTGGAAAACCGGCGAATGGTTGTTCACGTCCTCAAGGCGTACAATGACTTGCGCATCCGCCTCACTACCATCTGAAATTGGTATTTAAAGAATATTTTTAATTTTGAAATTTTTAAAATTAAAATTAGTCACCCGAATGTTTGGCGATCGCTTTCAATTGGATGCTGTTCCCATGCCGTTCGACGTTCAGCTCTTTTTTGGTGCACAACATGCCGCTGACCGGGTCCAGCTTGAACAGCTCGGACAAATGCCCCTCCAGCCAATAATGCATTTTGTCATCTGCTGCCGCTGCGGATGACGGGGATGAACCATTTTTTTCACCACAAAGTCCCTCATTGACAGCGGAAACCTAACAAAAATGGCAAGTAAACCTTTGGTTTAATTTAAATGTTTGTTTCGACGTTTTTTCTAATTTTAATATTTTTTTAAACATTTTTATTTAAGAATTTTTTAAGCATTAGTTTTGATTTTAAATATTTTGGACATCTTTTTTCGTATTTAATTTTTTTTTCACTTCTACTAAAAAGTACAGAAAAATATAGGTTAAAAACTGTATGCACCCGATTCCGGACATTTTTTTGGCATCAGTTACATCCCCGACTTGTGCCTGTATTTTTTCCAAATTTTTTTTGCACTCTTTTTAAACAGTTTAAATTAATTTAGGTATTTGTTTAAAGATTTTTTGATTTATTCCCAAATATTTTGAAGCCAGAAATTTGCAAAATGTTTCTAATTTTTTTTGGATTTTTAAGATTTTTGGTTTTGTTTTTTTAAATTCAAATCAAAGGAGGCATTTTTCTGCCCGCAAGTTGCGGTTCGACTACTACGATAAGTCTTTCAAATTATATTTTTGATAGGAATTTGTTTATTTTTGTTTTAGGCTTGCGGGCCGACAGTCGCTCCTTTTATCAACATTTGCCGCATTTTCTCTATTAAATAGTATCACCTCCCCCCCTCCCATTTGAAAGCTCTTCCCTAATTGTAGCCCGCGGGGCACGGGGGTTGGACAATCATAACCCCCGGGGTTACTAATAGAAAAATTACGTTAAGTACAGTCTGGTGGTAAACGGTCTCCCCACACTTTAACTCAGTTTCTATTTTATGAACAATTTTTGCCGCCGCCGCCGCCGGCGTCATTTGCCGTTGTCGTCCGTTGCCTTGACAACCGCTGAAAATGTCGTCACAAATTCAACAAAATGAACGAGTGAGTGGGTGCTGAATGGCGCCGTTTTGAATTGCTGGTGAAAGGGGCAAGAATTAATTGGCAAAACGACGAGTGCCGTCGTTATTATGCTCAAGCGGGCCAACGCGCCGCCGTCGCTGCTGCTGCTGCCCATTGTTTGAACAGAATTTTTGCGCTACGGAGACAAAACGCTGACTGACACAGCAACAACAGCAGCAGCAACAACAACACAATAACAAAATGAGCTTTCAGGTTAATGTCGAATAAAACCCCAGGGTTGCTTCCCGACCCCGAAAACTCGGACGTCCCCGACCCCGAAAACTCGGACGTCCCCGACCCCGAAAACTCGGACGTCCCCGACCCCGAAAACTCGGACGTCCCCGACCCCGAAAACTCGGACGCCCCCGACCCCGAAAACTCGGACGTCCCCGACCCCGAAAACTCGGACGTCCCCGACCCCGAAAACTCGGACGTCCCCGACCCCCGGTATGGACAACCCCGACCTCCCCGACCCCTGACTTCTTCCCCCCCCCGAGGGACCGGGGAGCAGCAACCCTAGAATAAAGCAATATGCATAAACAAAGTTCAAATTTTCCAAATTTGTGCCCCCCAGGCGATGCCCTTTCTGTTCATGAACATGGGCGGTGAGATGGCCTACATTTTGGAGCAGCGATTGCAGGCACATTCAATCATTTTTGTAACACTTTGATCCCCTAATGTTAGGCCCAAAATGTGGGGGACCAAAGGTCTAGCAGAGTGTTGTGCGAAATTGTTGCTGTGATGTTGAGCAAAAGTTTCCTGGACGAGCTGTTCGAGCCGCGCGAAATGTACACCAAAAGTGGACTGCGCCAACACTTTGAACAAATCGCACATTCGTCTGTGATGCGTCTCAACGATGCCAGGTTGGCGAGCAGTTCAAGCAGTAGCAGCAACAGCAGCAGCATTTCAATCAATTTTTTGCGGTTCAAATTGGTTTTCAGCTTGATCAAACTGTTCGATCTGATGATAATGGCGGTCAAATACCAATTTTTGTTGTGCAAAGAGCCGTCGGAGTTGGTGTTGGTCACAATGAATATAAAAATGTTCCTCCAATTAAGCAAATGGCCGTGATCCGGTCGGAGCTGCTCAATTTTTTGAGTGGAACTTGCGTTAAAGCTTCGCCGTTGTTGCGGGCGCAACGCCAACTTGATGGTAGAGAGTAGTACTGCACGAGACCAAAAATTTTCCGAGACTCGAGACCGAGACTTGACCCCGAGACTCGAGACCGAAACCCAAAAAACCAAGACTTTTCTCGAGTCGAGACTCGAGACCGAGACTCTCGTGCAGCACTAGTAGAGAGAGAGAGAGATAAAAAGAGAGAAGTTAACGGCCGCGAGGGATTTACGGCATTCCAAAATTGCCACGAGACCGGATTTTTGGGATTCCCGACCCAAAGCCGAAAATTTTTAATTACCGTTATTTTCTCTAATAGTATCTTCCGACCCAAGCCCGAAAATTTAATTTTACCGTATATTTTCTCTATTAATAGCCCCGGGGCTTCTATTTTTCTCAACACCCCCCCCCCCCCCCCGGGGGGTTACAATTTACAATTAGGGAAGGAGCTTCAAATAGAGAGTGGTGGGCTACTAATAGAGAAAATACGGTACACTCTGGACCTCCCCTACTCTCTGCGAGCCTTCTAGAATGCCGAAAATTCAAGGATTTTTTAAAATCAAATTTAAAGGAATTTTAAATTTTGTTTCTAAAACTGTTAGACGGCCGTTTTGTGCTGTTTCCGGCTGGTGAACAAATTGAGTTGCCGTACAACGCGGTCGTGCCGGGCTCCGTCCGTTACGTTGAGAACGGCGCGCTGGTACGCGCTGAGCAGTTTCTGGTGGACGAACGGTTCAAAGTCAGCCCCGACTTCTACCAGGTCGGTTGAACAACAAACAAACAAACAAACAGCAGAACAGCGCCACAACCAACAAGAAAACAATCTTGCCAAGATCGTCATGGACATCGAGAGATTCATGTCAAAAAAAAAATAATAAACAAATATTCTTGGCATGATCAAAGTCCCAAAAAGTTTTGGGCTAGGAATCTCACAGCCATATGTTTGTTGTATTTGAATCTAATGAAATAATGGTGGGGTTGCCACTCCGACGCCTATTTTTATGACAAATGCCATAATTTTTGGAAATTTGCCATACATATGCCCACACTTCCCATAATTTTGCCATATTTTAGAACTTTGCTAAAAATTCTTATGATCTCTGGCCCAGGCATGAGCATGGATACAAATTTTTAAATCCGTTTCCGGATTATCCGTGCCCTTTGAATCCGTATCCGTTTGTATCCGTCTCATTTTCCGAAAATCATATCCGTATCCATCCGTGTCCGTCCTATTTTTAAAATTTCATATCCGTATCCGTCCGTATCCGGATAATCCGCGGATATCCGGATATCCGTGCTCATGCCTGCTCTGGCCTCTCTGGGGATCAAGTTTGCCAGCCCCGGGCTTGAATCCGGGTTGATTTTTCCCAAATAAAAATTGAGTTATCTCGGAGTTTTGTGCCATGCCAAAATTTGTTGTCGGGGTGGCAACCCTAATTGTGACGGCACCGATCGATCAATCAGAAGAATTTTTTTTTGCCGGACCACCAACATTTTATGCTCTGTTCTCCCAAGTTGTAGATGCTGCGGGCGACCTATCGCTCGGGACAAATCCTTGTGCGTTTGCTTGTCCCACAAATTTCTTTGTTTTTCTTTCTTTTTTCAAAAATTTTCGCTTAAATTTTTCAAAATTTCACTCACTGTCTTCAACTT
Source organism: Globodera pallida (assembly GCA_020449905.1). Taxonomy (NCBI): domain Eukaryota; kingdom Metazoa; phylum Nematoda; class Chromadorea; order Rhabditida; family Heteroderidae; genus Globodera; species Globodera pallida. Next base: position 6,398,380 of record JAIXHY010000001.1, read on the forward strand.
TTTTTGTCCTCTTCATTTCTGTCCAAGCACTAACTAACCACAAATTGCTCCCCACCCCCCGGCTTTTGCTTTGTCCCCCCTCAAATTATTAACTCTCTCCCCAATGAATAGGGCACTAATTTAGCGTTTGTTCGGATTGTTTTTTCATCACCCCCCGGGGGGACAGAATTATTATTTGTGGGGTCAAAATTTTGCCCGGCGGGAATATTGCTTTGAGCGCAAGATCTTTGATTCTTTCCTTCATTCATTCTTCGTTTATCCGGAGAAAGGGCATGTGTTGTTTGCATTGCATCAATTACAGGATCGAACAATGATCCGTGGCACCACGCTGGGCCAAAACATGTACAAGATTGGCGGTGAGGGGGCGGTGCCGGCAAGTTTTTTGCTCTTTCAAAATGCCAAAAAATCAGTCCAGGCTGACCCAGGAGTCCGGAAAAGCCATGCCAAAAATTAGTGGGCTCACACGAGTCCTGGAAACCCCTGCCAAAAAAGTCCGGGCTCACCAAGGGGTCCTGGAAAACCCTGACAAAAGAGTCCGGGTTCAGCAAGATGTCCTTGAAAGCCCTGACAATATAGTCCAGGCTCACCAAGAGGTCCTGGAAAGCCCTGACATTATAGTCCAGGCTCACCCAGGGGTCTAAGCCCTGCCAAAAGAGTTCGGTCTCTGTTCATGAAAGCTATTAGAACATGAAAAACACATTTTTAAATTTTAATGTGGATATGTTTAATTTAAATCTGTGCGCAGGTGAGAGAAGCTCTGAGTGTACAACAACAGAACACCAAAACGTGTTCGGAGAATAAAAATGCACAACCTGTCGTTTGTGGCCCTGGAGACGAGCTGGAATTGTTAAGTCTGCTGATCAAGGGTGATCAGGACAAAATGCTAGGGGCCGATGGGTTCGAGTTGGAGCTGTTCGAGCAGGACAACAACAACGACGACGACGACACGAAGGAGGAGCAGGAGGAGCAAGCGCGGGGAGGAGCACAAACGACAGCACATAAAGCCAAAAAGACGGCCGAGCCGAAAGAGTCGTCGTTGAGCAAGGCGGTCAAAGAGGTTCTGTGTATCCGTAGGGATGTCTTCCGTTTCGTGTTCCGTATTTTTTGGCATTCCGTATCTTTTTGGCATTCCGTTTTTGGCATTCCATATCTTTTTGGCATTCCGTATCTTTTTGGCATTCCGTTTTTTGGCATTCCGTATCTTTTTGGCATTCCGTTTTTTGGCATTCCGTATCTTTTTGGCATTCCGTTTTTTGGCATTCCGTATTTTTCTTTGACACAGAAGTCATCCCTGGTATCCGTGGCACCATTTTTTGTACAATAGTCAGTTCTTGTTACTGTAGTCCTTTTCTATCGTAGTCCAATCGGTAGCAGTCATTCAACAAATTATAAGTAATTAATTAATTGATGCGCAATAATTACAGATGGACTTGGACAAAGGCGAACAACAAACAGCGACAGCAAAGCCGCCGTCCCGAAAAGGTTCCCGCAAAGGCAAACAGTTGCTGGAGCTAATGGACCAAGAAGGTGCGGCGACGGCGGGCGACAAAACGCCGGCGGCGAAAAAAACGAACGAATTGATCAAACGGAGGACCAGTTCCGTCAAACGGGGGGACAAGCAGTGATCAGAAATGCAACCACCACCGTTTTTTGGTTGCATTTAATTGTATATATCGATCAATGTATTTTATTAGGACAAATAAACAGTGCTGTGTTTCCATACACTGTTATTAGGGATTTTGTCCATTAGTGATTTTGTCCATTAGGTGATTTTGTCCATTAGTGATTTTATCCATTAGTGATTTTGTCCATTAGAGATTTTGTCCATTAGGGGATTTTGTCCATAAGTGATTTTGTCCATTAGTGATTTTGTCCATTAGTGATTTTGTCCATTAGGGATTTTGTCCATTAAAGATTTTGTCCATTAGTGATTTTGTCCATTAGAGATTTTGTCCTAGCGCCTGTTTCGAGCTTAGTATGGTTTTGGTTGAGTTTTTTTTGGGTTTGAAAACCCAGAAAATCAAAAGACCTCTTCACAAAATCTGTTTGCCCACCTGCAATACACAAGTGCCGGGCTGTGCGTCTTCCGCAACGCGCACTTCGTACACGGATTGGGCAAAGTGAACGCGCTGAGCAGGTTGGGCGTGCACAAAGCGGACTGTGATGTTGACGCGGGAACGGAGCGGCGACGGATTGCCATGGTCCTCGGCTTGCACTTGGAAAGACGAAGTGTCCATCGGACAAATGGGAAGCTTAAATTATCGGAATATTATTAAGGAATTGGTACCGTATCGAAGTTACGGTATTTTAAATCACGAATTTGTATCGTATCGTGGTTACGGTAATCAATCCCGAGCTGTTCAGATCAAGCATGAACTGTTGGAACACTTAAAAAACACACCTTGTCCTCGTCCAGTGTCAAAATGCCAAGCTCCGGTTCGATGCCAAAAAGATCTGTGCCGATGGTACTGTAGCGCACGCGCCCGTTCTCTCCCGCGTCCGCGTCCGTTGCCACGAGGCGAATGTAATTACCGTAATCCGCACCAATTCGTTCGGCCGACTCATTCTGTATTGAATCGTCCTCCTCACCATGGCCCGGTTCAAAAGCGCCGATCGCCCATTGAAATTGGAAGTGCGACTGATTCCATCGCGGCGCATTGTCATTGATGTCCAGAAGGACCAAACTGAAGATGAACAAGGTTGCGCGGGGCATTTTGAACCACGCCCGGGAAGCGGTAATTCCCCATGAGTGCCAAACATGGATTGGGCCCCGCCTGATTCCCCATGATTTTGCAGTCCGCCCCCCCGGGCACGCGCAATTGCCAAATCTCAAAAAAACCCTTCGGCAAACGTAACAGATTTAGAAATGCGGCAATTTTTGGATAACTTTAGCACGGATGTTTTTTTTTAAATTTTAACGCTTCCGGTCACTGTAATCAGATTAGAATTCAATCCAAAGTGGCGCCAATGCAAATTTGACCCAAACGCTTGAACGCACCGAACAGGATGGTCAAGCAGCACATCGGACATGTTCCGCACCAGAAGGTCCATGCGCAGTTCCGGCGTTTGTTCACGGTCAAACTGTCCGCAGATGACAAGCAAATAAATGTGTTCACTGTCCGTCTGACGGAGACAAACTGTCGCTTGGGCGCCCAACAGAGACAAACTGTCAACAAGAGCTTGCAAGTTCAATTGTCGAGCGCCAAAAAATCGATAAAAGCTTCCCAATTTTAAACGGATGCTGCGGCAGAACGCCAAACTACCGTAACCCAAAAGTACCATAACTAATAAATTATTCTTTTGTTTACTTTAGGCTATCCTCAAGTTGCTTCTGTTCTTCCTCCTGTACAGCTCGACCTCTATGTGTCCGTTCAATGGCCACACGTGCCAGCACATAACCCAGAGGCAGCCCCTCGGGCACATTTTCACCGGTGCCGTCGTCGGTAAGCCAAATGACGCTGAGCGAGGCCACTTAAATATTTCAAAAAACCATTTAAATTGGCGCAATTCTATGCCCCAACCCAACCGTTTGGCGTTTCGCCGAGCACATTGCTTGTGCCGTCCACAATCACTTCAACGGTGGTGCTTGACTCCAACGCATCCGGCACGCCATGGTCGCGTGCCCTGATCAGAATGTCAAAAGTGATCGAATGTGGCAGTGGGGGCACTGCTTGAGCCAATGAAAGTGTGCCGGACTGCGGGTCCAGTTGGAACGGTGCCGTCGGAATTGATGAGGACGGCTGGGGGCCAACAATGGATTGCTGCTTTTAAAAATAAAAATTTTATTTTTAGGAGCAACATTTTTGTTTTTTGCTTACTCGTCAAAAAAACAAAAAGTTGTCAGCTTTTTTATTTTTAATTTCATTTTCTATAAAATTCAAAAAAGGCGAAAATATTAGCTAAAAGTTAAATAATTTTGTAGGTATTTACATAGAAATAATTGGTTAAAAGTTGGCCGCTCAACAAACACATGCGATATTTGCTAATTTGTGGAACATTTAAAATTTAGCTTTGGCATATTCCAACAGAGTTTTGTGTTGGTATTTTTGTGCCCGGACCCCAAATTCCGGGCATTTTAATTGAACCCATTGGGACGGGCCGCCTTTGGCCCCCGGCAATTTAAATTCTCGACGGTCGGAGTGCCAATGCCAACCCAAAGTTAAATTAAGCACCGAAATAATGCCGTATTCGACACGTCCATTTTCACGCGCGTCCGGATCTTTGGCACCCACGCGAAGGATTGGCTGAAGAGAATATGGCAAATTATATCCAATTTTGCCTTTTGATCTCAGATTGTGTGACCAAAACATAAAGCAAATAAATATAGGTATTTAAATTATTTTAAATATTATTCAATAAAATACAAAATAAATTTTATTCTTTTTTAAAAATTTAAATATATGTCGGCGTATTATTTGAATATTAGGATTATTCGAATTTTCCTAATAAAATTTTAAAACATTCAAATATACGAGGACTTAGTTAATATCTTCACGAATTTTAGTAAAATTCGAATTTTACTGAGTTTAAAATAATTTTTATTTAAATATGACTAATTCCTCGTATTATTTGAATATTTTTTTAATTTATTTTAATTTATTATTTAATAAAATAACAAAATTTTTATTTGAAGAAATTTAATTTTTTTATTTTTTAAAATTAAAATTACGCAATTATGCAAACAAATTGTGCTAATTGTTTTCAAAATAAAATTTGTTTTTACAATGCCTGGCGCTGTGTTTGGTCCAATTCGGGCGGCATAGCGCGGCTGAACAAACTCCGGATGGTTGTCGTTGGCATCCAGCACGTCAATTTGCACTCGCATCGATCCAACCCTGGGGGGGGGGGGGGGGGAAATTGTTTTTTCAAAAACCAATTTTAGCGCGCAACGATTTTTCAAAAATAAACACTTTGTTGGCCTTCCGCCGTCGATGGCCTCAATGAGCAGTTCGTAACGGGATCGATACTCCCGGTCCAGTCGACCGTTGACGACCAGCTCCAACTCGTTGTTGTAGTTGTTCTGCTGCTTTGCGTGCTGTTGTTGTTGGGGTTGGGCCAACCGGAACGCGTTGTTCACGTTGCCGGACGCAATGCGATAGCGTTGCACGTCAAACGGTGGCGCGTCCGCGTCGCGCGCAAGCGGAAGGCCCAGCACGGTGTTGATACGTGCATATTCCGAAACTTCGAGCTGCACAAACATACAGAAATAATGGAAAATAGAAACTTTTGATGTTAAAAAAATAATCATTGGCATTTTTGCTTGGTTATGCCAATTCTGATTTATTCATTAGCAATTTTAAGTAAATATAATAAAGAAACTCATGCTTTTACTTGAATTGTTCTGGACTCAAATCCAAAAATATGCATAAGAAACATTTTAAAAGGCATGAATTTGAATTAAAAGTGAATTTTGAAAATTTGTTTGTTCATGCAAAAGTCACCCGAACGTTTCCAACGGGGAATTGTGGCGCATTGTCATTTTCGTCCTGCACTTGGATAATCACCGACACGGGCGCCGACCCGTCGACGGGCACGGCCAGCACATAAAGCCGTCGTTCACGCTCAAAGTCCAACGATTGGCCATGTCGAAGGGCGACCTCGCCGGTACGTTCGTCCACTTGAAGAAGCTAAAAGCATCCACGTTTTTATTTTAATTTTATTTAATTCTTTGCCACATTTAAAGAAAACTTTCCACAATTTTGGCATAATTTTGCCCAATTATTCTGGGCAATTTGCGTCTTTGTGTGTCCGTCAGTCTGTCTGCTGATCACCACCACCACCACCACAGAACAAGGTCACATTGCCCCCCCTCCCCAAAATGAACCCAAAACAACACGACGACAGCAGCGACGGATTCATCACAGCGGTGGTTGGTACAAAAAAAGGGTCCGTCCCATTCCCATTAAGGGCCGAAAATCGTTGGGTGGGAAAATTTTGGGTTGGGAAGAACAAAAAGTTCGGGGAAATACGCCTCCACCCCCCCCCCCCCCCCCCCCTCCTTAATGGATTTTGTTGAAAAAAAAATGTGCAAAATGGAACCCGAAAACTTGTAAAGAGCTCAAAAATAAAATAGGTATATTTTATGAAAATATTAAATTTTTTTGAAATAATAAAACAAGCTTCAAACCCTAAAACAGAATGAATTTCAAGGACAAGCATAGTGATTTTTAAAAGAGTTAAAAAAATTTTCGACGGCGTCAGGCAATTTTGAATATTTTCTCAATCCCGAAATCTCGCGGGAGCCAGAAAAAAATATTCGGGATTGACCGGGATCCCGACCAACCATTTTTGGGGTGAAAAATTGGTCGGGATCCCAATCCCAAAAAATCGTTTTGGCCGGTCTCTAATAGAAAGTACCACGTTCAAATATTTTGTTTTGCCAATTGTGCATGTTTAAGAATAATCATAATGCTTTTTGAATTAGCACCATGTTTAAATTTCAATTTTTAAACTTTCAATTACTGTACTTGTCACTTAAATAATTAATTAAAAAGGTAATATTAGTTTTTAATATATTCATTTTGTTATAGAACACCTTTTCCGCCGCTCCGTTGTCTTTGCCGTCGATGGACGGCGGAAAAACGATAAAAAAGTTTTGTTTTGAATTGTCCTCCGTCGGTTGGCCATTGATGAAGCCGATGCTGGCGCTGTCCGGCACCGACTCGGGCACGCGAAACACGCGTTCCAACTCGTCGACGGCATTTAAACGTTGGCACAAATTGACAAAGTTGAGAAGAAGCACAAATAAAAGCATAATTTAGTGCCAAATTTGAAATTGGTCATTTGACCGCCATTTTTTCGGCCTGAAAAAAGGAATGAATGAATGAATTATTTTACCACTTTATGTACAGTACAACTAATTGCAAATTATTAGTTTTAATTACCTAATAAAATTCAAAAGAAAAATTGATTCACAATTTGAATGGAATTAGCAGGAAAATTCGGATAAAAAACGTTATAATTTGTGGCCTTTCTCAAAATGATTCCGATTGTGAGTGTTGAATTTTTACTCAAGAAACTGGCCATTTTGGTTTTTTGAGGTCCGTGCCAAGTTTTTGTTTTAAATTAGCCAAGTTTATAACCAAAATAGCTTCAAACTTTATGTCAGAGACCCCCTTTTTGAATATTTAAACTTGCCAGGTTTTTTTTAATATTTTGCCGTATTTTAAAAATGTTGCTAAATTTTGACATCTGTGCCAATCCTACCGGCATTCATTTTAAAGTGTACCCAGATAGCCTCTTAAATTCTGTGTCAACAAACAGAGGTCAGGAGGTCTCGCGTAATAAAATGAATAATAATAAAATTTAATGGCGAGAGTTTTATGGACCAATAATGAATGAATAAATAATGCACGCGCAACTCCCCCCCCCCCCCCCTAATGCATTTGGGGGGGGGGGGGGGGGGGGCTCTGTCTTCGGCGCTCAGAGGTCACCGAAAGTGACCACCACCACCAGCAACAGCAACTGCAGCCCCCAAATCCCAAATCATCTTCCCCTCGGGGGGTAATCAACGACAAAGAAAGTGCTGCGAGAAGGGATTTTCGACCCTCCCCCCGTCCCCTTAGGGGACATTTCGGTGTGTTGTCGGCCGATGCGATTTTGGGAATTGTTGTTGTTGCTGTTGCATTTATTTTGTCCGATAATTAAAGGGTTCGTCGCATTTTTCTTTTGAATTTGAACCAAAATCGGACAAAGTTCACAAAATGTGTGAAAAGATTGAGACAAATCCCCAAAAAAAAAATTCTTAGCTTTGATTTTCAATGATAAAATGATAGATGGATGACGTCACGGGCGCATTTTCATGATTTAAAAACCCTTTTAAATGTCCAATTAAATGAGAAACGGGGGAATATTTAAACAAATGCAAATGTTTTAAATGATTTTGTTTCAAACTTTCAAAAAAAGAATAAAATTTGCATTTAACAGAAGATGGAGCTGTCACAGCAGCCAGCCAATGAATGAATAATATGCGAATCAAAAATATTCGTGTTTGGCTGGCTGCACATTAATTAATTAATTCGACTGGCGGACGGACGGACGGACGGACGCATCCTTTTTTCTATTCAGCTCCAATGTTTTGTGAATATTCAAATAAAAAATATATTTAAAAAACAAAACTTAAATAAATGGAAAAAGATTCCTTTTTTTTGTGTATTTTATTTATTGTTGGTAACCGGTAGTTAGAGTTTGTGGTCAAAGTTTTGAAAATTACTAAATATTTAAAAAAGGCAAAATTAAAATATTGAAAATTGCCTTTTTCAATTTTTGCATATTCCCCATTAAATTTGAAAGCGTTTTTTTAAATTAAATTAGCAAGCAAATGAATAGCCAATGCAAATTGTTTTAAACACTCCAAAATAGGCATTTTTTTACTGAACAAAAATGTTGTGAATGGAGGAAATAAATGTTTTGAACGCATTTGGAGTGGAACAAAGTCGCATTATAAAATTCGCACAAAATTGGGTCGGTCGGTTGGAGTCAAAAGTAAATGGGCTTTTCTAAATTGACCTAAGGAATTGAATAAATTATGCATAAAATTCACAAAAAACAAATGTTTAAATGCAAAAAATATTTTAGCAATTCACAAAAACAATAATTTTGGTGGGGCAAACTTTTGGCGAATTGTCAGCCGAATGCGTTTAAATCGTGTCAAAAGTGTGCAACAAATTAAACGGCAAAATTTTGCAGAAAAATTCCAAGAAAATGAATTAAACAAATATTTTCTACAAAAATCCCACCAGATCAGAAAAAAAGTGTGGGTGCTAAATTTTTAGGCGACAACTGAAATGTTCTAAATTTTATAATACTTTTGAACAAAACTTGGAGCAGAAAACGCTTCCAATTGGCGGCGAGGCCAATCACAGCGCCTAATCCCCCCGGATGCCCCGGGGGGATGCATTTTGAAGGAATTGTGCAATTTTGGCGCTGCTGGGGGCGGCAGCAGCGGCCCTTTTTGATGTTTCGGCAAGGAATTGGGTTAAATGGCGCTAATTAAAGGTTGGAGACGAATGAATGTTTTTGTGGTCACCCATTTTCGGTATGAATTTCAGAAAAAAAGCAACGGATTTTCCGGGTCTAAAATTTCCATAAATTCTTACAATTTTTTAATTTTTACAAATTCCAACTTTTCAAATACCCCTCAAATTATAAGAGTTTCGTATTTTGTCAAAAATAAGGCTATTTCTATTAGTTTTTAGCATTTTAATAGCTCAAAAAGCGCCTATTTTCCCCGATCAACAGATGATGCCCATGCCCGTGCCCACCCAGCGCCGTGGGGGCTGTGATCTGATCCAAAATGCCTTTCATTCGCTGAACCCCCCCCCCCCCCCCCGCCATCGATCTAATGAAATGTGATCAAAAGCACTCATAAAATCGCGCGAATAACGTCTTCTTCCCCTCACCTCAGCACAACATTTTGTGCTGCGGGGTATGGGGGTGAGGTGACCTTCGGCGGCGGCGGGGGCAGCACATTTACTGACTTTTTGGTTGGGTTTTCGGATGGGTGGCAAATGGAGGCAAAAACAAAAAAGAACGGACGACGAACGAACGAATGAACGGTTTGATGGTGGGGGATTCTTTTATGTGAATGAAGAAGCAGCAGCATTTTTGGTGGGAAAGTTTTTGAAAAACATTTTTTTTTGTAAAATAATCGAACCCATAAGTGGCGGCAATTTTTAATTCAACTTGGGTAGCTAAAAGACTGCTTAAATTGACGTAATCCATGACCTAAAAATCCTGGGATTTTTTCTCCCGAGTTGGGAATCCGGAATAGAAATTTCTGGCAGTTTGGATAGGAAATGTAAAAGTCCGGGAATTTTTCTGAAACGGAACTCGGCAGCATCAAAAGTCTGAGCTTCACTTTTGCGTGCCACTAAAAAATAGAAAAGACAATAAACGATGATGAAAAGTTAATTTTTATTAATGCACTTAGACGGATTTAAACGATAAATAAAGAAAAAATAATAATATAAATAATGGGTTCGGACAACAGGCTCGAGGCGTTCAGGCAGCCAAACAATTTTTCCCGTGATTTTTTCCAACAGCCGGGACTGAAATTTGGGTCGGGATTTACAGAATGAAAATCCCGATTTTGTGACGGCACTCTGGGTAGAGGCGGCGCATATAAACAATTCATTCCAAAAATTATAAATTTTTTTGACCAATTTTTGGGCCATCGGACACAGCACACAATTTTGGCGTTCTTTGGCTGCCAATTTGCGGCTCATCTCGCGCCACGGAGGAGGAGTGGAGAGTACACACTCAAAATGCACATTTGTGAGAATATTTTTGAGTGAGTGGGGGGGGGGGGGGGCTTTTAGCAGAAGTCACCCCCACCCCCCCCCCCCCCCTTAAATACTTAAGCATTTCGGGGGTTGGCGAGAAAATTTGTTTTATGAGGGCTATCTGAATACATTGCCCTCCCCCCCCCCCCCATCGTCTGGGCATCGGCTAAAAGGTCATCCCCCATTCATCAGCGCCCCGTTTATTTGCATTTGACCCCTGGGGGGTTGGTTATTTACTGTTTGATTATCAGCAGAAGACGGTTGGTTTGCTTGCCTAAAGAAGCCCTGATTTGTGCGCAAACTCTCGCATTATTGATTCGCATTTTAAGCATTAAATTTTCCGATTAGATCGGGGCATAATCAATGAGTCTTTTTCGATCAAGAATTTTACGAGGGATAATTACTGTATCAAGATCACTCCAACGGGTCGCCGTAGGGGGGAAATTGATTTTATTTTCAAATTTAATTTAATAATTATTATTTAAAGCAATTAACTAAACAGCCAAAGAAAAATGCCAACAAATTTTGGTGCGCCAAATTTTGCTAAATTAAAATGGCCACTTTTGCATGGTGGTCAGAGAGTAATGTTATGATTAATGATGCGCGGAGGTCAATTGGTCTTTGCAGCACCCAAATTTTTGCCCCCGAATAGAGCGATTGCATAATTGAGTGTGCCGTGCCGACCGACGGCCATTTTTAGCCTCTGGCAAATTTGAAGGCAAATTGCCCATTTGAATGAATAAATAATTATTTATGACAAATTAAGTTGAATGTGTTTTAATGTTGTTTTAATCGTTTTGCCAATTTGGGATTTTTTAGAGAATTTTAAAATAGGTAATTTTGTGATTTGGAATTTTTAAAAATAATTTTCATGGCACGGAAATTGGGTTATGTCCGGTCGGTCGGTCGGTCCGCCGTCTTCGGCGCCGACTCTATCATCATAATCCGCTTGCTTCTTTGAAATTTGCATAATTGGTTTTGCGGTCAAATTCAACAACAACAAGTGGTGGTTTCTCGAGAGTGAAAAGTCAGTGAATTTTGCGGCAAATGATGGGCAACAAAAAAAAAAGTTTTAAAAACAAATTAATTTGTCCCAAACGCTGGGGGTGGACAAAAAAAAATAACGCGTTTTGGTCTCGGATAACGCGCTGTGCAAGCTCAAAACACTTAAAATGCCATGAAAATGCCACATTTTTGGTGCCATTGCCATATTTTCTCGCAGGTGATCTGATATCCCTGGATCATAGACACGCACGCAATTCGATGCCTTCGAATTTGTAAGTTTCTTTTTTTATTACATATTATTTTGTTCGTCCTTTTTATTCGCTAATGAGTAAATAATGTAACAATAAGTATATCAATATGTAACCGGTGTGCAAAAAAACAATTTAAGTAGATTAATGTTAAAAATATTAATGCCTAAGTTCAGCAGATTCATCGTCAATATCAAAAGGTCTGGAAGCGGATGAGAATTGGCAAGTTTAATTGAACGGAGAATAACGAGACAAATTAACACAATTTTGCATGGGATGATACAAAAATCATTTGGGCCTTCCGATGCTTCAAAGTGTAGAAAGCATTGCACGTTCCACTAGGGATGCTCGAGACTCTTTTCCCTTTTGACGGCATTCATTGTTCGTCCGCCCAGCAAAAAATGCCTAATTAAAAGAAATAATTAAATTACATTTAAAACCATTTTATATTTGATTTATTAATTTTTAATAAATTTACGGTGTTGTTTTTGTTGCACAAATTCTTTTGATTGTATCAAAAAGTGTCCGCATTCAGCCAGCACAACTCTATGCGCAAGCTGCTCTTTTGCCTCAGCATTCTCAAGACTCTTGCGTTGAACAGCTAGTTGTCGTTGTACTTCTTCATGGGGCAATCAACATCAAGAAATTTATAAATTTTTCAAATAAATTGAAATTTGCTTCATTTACCATTCGAACAGTTTAAAAATTGACACCTCAATTCCCTTTCTGTAGGGACAAGAAGAGTGCCATGTTTCAGTGTTATTCGCCCACTCGTCTTTCTGTGTACGTTTTTGCATTTCAACATTTCAATCCATGCACTTAAAGTGACCACAAAACTTTGGATTAAAAGTAGGGGTTGTAGGGGACCGGTAATTAAAGAAAACCATTTAATTAAGATTAAATCAGTTTAAATTTAATTTTATTAATTTTTTATAAATTTACGGCGTTCCAAATTGTTATTTCTCCGTAGACGAACAGCAGCTGATCACGTGCAGAATCTCACACAACAATTTTGTTCAATTTGCCAGCGTCTCATTCGCCCATTCTCTTTGTCTCTGAAATGCGTGGCGTTTTGTTTTAATAAACAAATTGTGTGCCGGTGGTAACGGCACTCGGAAATGTTGGCACACTTTTAATATTTTTAATAAAAATTCAAGCAAATATTTCATGGAAACAATTTTGTTTTTGCAAAAATAAGTCTTTTACTTGACGTGCGCACCTTCTTTATTCCGAAGACAATGAAATTGTTATCCGCAACAGAGGTTAGGCCTCCTGTTCCCAAAAATTCCATGCCACCCTTCTCCACTCTAAAAATATAAATTTTCAAAAAGAATGAAAGTGAAAGCGATTTTTATGGGAAATTAGAGCTTCTATTACCGATGCTTAAATGCAGTTGAATGAAGTTTGGCCCAAAATTGGCTTCAATTTTGGCGCCAGTCCAGCCCAACGAAATGCACGGAAACAAATCGGCGGCAGAATCGACAAATAAATTGGCGGTGTCTGCAAAACAAAATTTATTAGAGAGTCGCCCCCACCCACCTTTTTCAAAGTCTTTAAAATTTGGGGCGGAAATAATTCCAAAACCCCCCCCCCCCCCCAACACTTTCTATTATTATGTTCATGAAATTCCTTTGGCGATGAAACTTTTTGTCCCCCCCCTTTTTGTGCATTTTTGACCGATTTGTGTAGGGTTGTTGGCGGTCGGTTTTAAACCGGGGGTACCGGTTTTCGGTTAGGCCGGTTTTGCGACTCCCGGTTTTCGGTTTCGGTTTTTAGGCCAAAAAAGCCGGTTTTCGGTTTCGGTTCGGTTAACCGACCGCCAACAACCCTAGATTTGTGCAATAAAAAAATTTTTTTTAGAACTTTTTAATTTGGCCATTTTTAAAATTGACGCCGCAGCCGACGACGTCGCCTTCCTCCAACAAAGGCTTTTCCTTCGATGGCAGGACGTCCATTGGGGCTGTGGGAACATCCCGCAACCTCGTGACCCCAAAACTCGCCATTGCTTCTGTATGCATAAGTGCCTTCGTAATCTCCAACCATTTCGTCCAATGGCATTTGTTTGAGCGCAAGTCCAATCAAAATATTGAAAGAGCCCCATGGTCTCCATAGGATTTTCACTTCGAAGTAGGGGGGAATGCCGTAAAGATTTTCCGGCATTCGCTTTTCAGCGCGGACAGAACACCACACTGAAAAATTGAATTAATTCAAAAATTGGCTAACTCTTTACATAAACAATCAAATCACTTTAACAGAATAATGTTTACTCGAGTGCTTTCCATTACGTTGGACAACCAATTGTTCGGGCCCAATGAGAGCGATTTTAATGGAAGAAAACACTTAATGATGTGTTTAGCGTTTCTATTACCGCTGCTTAAATGCAGAACTGCTCGGAGAAGTGGGGCGATGGGGGCGACCATTCCGGGTAATAGACAGAGAGAAATTCGGTAAATCATCGCCTACACTTTTTACCATTCTTCCACCCCCCCCCCCAACCGAACCGACAACGCCAGCAGAATGGAAGAACAAAAAAATATGAATAAATTGACCACTCATCGCTTTTTGCTGATTGGACGGACGGGCGATGGTTTCGCTAATTATGCGATATGTGTGAAGTGGAGGCTCTTTGCTACTGCTGCTATCAAAATGCCGGCAAAAAAAAGGCGGCTGATTCATTCAGCCAAAACATCCATTCGTCGTCCATTCGTCGTCCATTCGTCGTCGCCCATATTCCATCGAAATGAAGTAAAAGTGAAAATAAAAGTTTAAAAGTTTGAATTCAGAAAGATAAATCAAAAATTACAACAAAAAAAATGGGTCCAGCACATGTTTTGATCAGGGGTGAGTCGAAACCAGCAGGGCTAAATTGTTAAAAATGTGTTCCTTATTTGACTAAAATCTTTATTTTTTATATTTTGTTCTTATTTTTACTTGGACTTAGCTGATTTAATGTTTAATTTATTATTTTTTCCTTGTTGTTTGATCAATAGGAAGAAAAGAGAAGCCCGGAAATAGCATTCATTATGAAAATAAATTTTCGGAAACATCGATAATTTTTGGCGCAATTTTTCTTAGCAAATCTGGTTCTAAAATCCAATATTTTCTCGGCTGCGCCTATCGGCACCGCTGAACCCTCCCTCCACCTCCTCAATCCCATTTTTTTTTTTAATTTTCCCAATTTTTTAAAAATATTTTTCTTAACAATTCAGAAATTTTTCTTTTTTTTTGCGCTCGATTTTCTAAAATTATTTTGTTAAGCGGGAACAGGGAGGTATCGGCGGTGCCGATAGGCGCCGCGTTTGTTTTTTATTCTTTATTTTTTGCCCCCCCCTTCCAATTCCTTTTAACTACAAAAAATTTTCAGATTTTAATATGTAAAAAAACGTTCGAAGCTGTTGTCAAATCGGTTCTACTGTCACTGGGCAATTCTCGGCATCGATTCTATGAGATGCGAGTGGCGGTGCGTCTGATAAAAACTCTCGGTGTTTTATCATCTGCTGGTCGGCAACAACTACGACCGTTCGGCAAGACGCCTTCCGCAACATGACGACAACGGCACGGATGGACAACGGTCGGCACAAGCGAACTGCACTTACACAATTGAGCCAACAGACGTGAGCAGTTCGTTGTCATTGAATGAGGCAAGCAGTGCATCGCTTTTGGCATTTTTAAACTGGACATTTCATCTGCAGACCATTGTAATTGAACCAACAACGGGTGACATCATTCTGATCGCGCCTCTTAACTTGGAAACTGCTGCCACTGTCGCCAACATGTGCACGGGGTATCAGCAACAACAGCAGCTGTTGCTTCACCTCGGAGGAGAAAATTGATAAAATCCAATTAAATTGCATAATTTTTGTTTCAAATTTTCTGGTTCTTGACGCCTACAAATTAAAAATAAAAAAGCAAATTTTGTTGTCATAAGCGTTAAATAAACTATTTCAATGTTTCTTTGTTCATTTTTTTTGTCTGTTGTAACTAGCTGACACCCGCAAAACGATGGGATGTCCACCACCCAAAGCTGACCGTTACCGTACAAATTGTCAAAAACACAGACAGTGCAGCCCGATGTACAAATAAATCCTTTTGAATTAATAATAAAAATATAAATTATACTTTACAGTATATCGTTCGGTTTTTGCGAAAAAACCCTGCAAATATTTTGAAATGACCGTCAAACGGGGCACGGGGTACAGTTACCTATAGGATTTTTTATAAAACTTAATGCAAATTTTAAAAACTTTTTGAAATTCATAATTTGTTTTAAACGTAATTAAAATATTTCAATGTTCTTTGTTTATTTATTTTTTGCTTGAGACCCAGCTGTTCAGATGGAGGTACCAAACTGGTGGGATAAACACCATCCAAGGCTTACCGTGAGCTTTGGAATTGTCAGAAATACAGAAAGGGCAGCCTCCAACTGCACAAATAAATCTCTTTTGAATTAAAGTAAATTTCACATTTTCAGTATATCGTTGTGTTGGCAAAAAACCAAAGCAAGTATTTCGAAATCACCGTCATTCGACGCACGGGGTACAGTATATAGTATTTTTTACAAAACTTCATTATTTTGTTAAGGCAAATCTACATAGGGTATGCTCCGAAAACGATGCAACTGAAAAATGCAGTTGGGCGTTACGCCGGATCATACTCGTACGATGACTCTGGCACGATTCGTGGCCACACGATTCCTGGCTGTGCATATACTGACGATGGTGTTCCATACCTGGGTAATTGGCTGCGGCCTCAGTGAAACGGGCCGAATTGTGTACACGCGAAACGGCATAAATTTTCAAATATCGGGTTCTTAGATTATTTTTGCATTTAAATCTTTTTTAGTCAATTTGTTTAATTGTTTTTGCAGACACCGAGAATTTGACTGTCAATTCTGCATCCAAACTCTTTCCATGCGTCTCGTTGCACGCGCCACTGGACGAAATTGAGGCGAATTTTGGTCCCAACTTTGTCTTCCAAAACGTCGATGATATTTGATCAGATTTATATTGTTGTTGACATAAAACAATTGGTTTATTCGTTTCTTTAAACATTTGAAGAAAAAAATTGGGTGTATCGGACCAGACCAGTCAAATGTCTTGTCTCTTATAAAATTGAATCGAGCATTTCACTCGCATTCAGTGGCAATCTGCCCGTTTTTTGAGTTCCGGAATCCCTGCGGCACAATAGCAATTTTGACCAATTTTATAAACAAATTGTCATCTTAAATTTTCCCCGGCGACGCCTCTCGGCACCGCCAATCCAACCCCCTAGAAACGAGCAAAATTAGTTAAAAAATTTTTTTTGCATTATTAACACTATTTTTTTTTGAGTGGGGGGCGGGGGTCTTTTTGGCCCCAGGGACGTTCCCTATGCTAAGCCTAGGCCTAAGCCAACCTAAGAAAAAAGGCTTTGGGGCCAAAGCATTCTTTTCTCTATTTTAAGCCAATAAAATGCAACAGACAATGGTTCGCCGCCGATTCCAATTTCCCTTTTTAGGCTCGGAATTGATTTTAGAAATTTTATGAGGTCGTCGCGCCCATCCCAGGGCCACATCTAGACTTCACCCAAATTTAATAATAATTAGATAATGCTGTACCTTATGCAGAAAAAATCCATGCTCAGCTTGAAAAATAATGTTTTTGGTTGTATTCTAAAAATAATTAAAATTCAACTTCAGTGGCATGCTCTTGATCAAATGCTATTGGGATTTTGCAGCGCAAATAGTGCCAAAAAAGCTTTCGAAGAATTGGATTAAAAGATCCTAACAAATAGCCTATGCTGGTTAAGTGAACGTGTTCAAGAAAATTCCCCTTACGCATTTCGTTTCTGCTCGGATTTGGCATGAACCCAGTGCCGGCCTCCTCATCCTTGTACTCCTTCTCATTGTGTACGGCTTAAGTGCCCTCTGTTCTGTGGGGGAGCGCATGTTGAACTTTTTGCGCATGAATCCAAGATCATTGGAAGTGACAAAGTTGTCCGAAAGCACGTTGTACAAATTGCCAAGATGGCCCTTTCCGGACAACAGAGTTCGATCGCTGAATTTGAATGAAATTACAATTAACCCGCTCCGTGCCGTGGTACTACGACTCACATTGGCTCCCAATCATTGTCGGCATTCTGTTGTTCACTCATCGGCCACCTTCATCATCCCAACGTCGTTTACTTTCTCTATTGGCAATCCGTTGTCCTCTCATCGGCACATCATCCCAACAACGTTCATTTCTCTATGTCCTCTCATCGGCACATCATCCCAATATAGAAAGGGTTTGTATGGGTCTTGAAAAACCGGAAAACCCGTTAATTGGACAAAATTACAGTTGGCAAAATGTAAATTTTTACTGTTTTTGCCACAAAATTTGAGTAAATATACCTTTTTTAGATTCTGGTTGCAATTCAGCTAAAGCCCGCAGATTTATTACATCTATTTTGCTTATAAACCCGGTTTTGGTACCCACATACCTATTTTGGCACTTTCAACTATTTAGGTAGATATCTTTCGAGATATATCAATCCTAAAATCCGAGTTCTACCAAACATATCATCTAAATTATTGAATTATATTAGAATTCAGCTGTGTTGTTGTTCTGGTTTTTCGATTGGGCAAATATAGTTAGATCAAAACTTTAAAATCTCCGATTTTTTTGGGGGGTTTTCTGCCCATAACTAAGTTTGATTAGACGCATAAACTGAAGTAGAGTCGTTGTTCTTTGGACTCTATTTGTTGAGATAGGGTGAGGATGATGATGAACATCACCAGAGGTTGTACAAATCGGTCGTCCTTCTCTATTCATCCGCCAATCGCCCCACCCCATTTTCTGGGTCAGCGTTTTGCCCAACATACATACATAGGTAGGTAGGTATTCAAATGATTGCTGGAATGTTCCCATTTTTTGTAGACAAATGTCAGAAAAGGCTAAGGGTCACATCCATCACATTACCAGCAGCAGAAGATTCGCATTTAAAAGGTGGCGGAACATTTATAATAAAAAGAAAAAGAGATTAATTCCCAAAAGTGAATGTCCATCCCCTCTTTTTCAGAGGTCAACATTTGCCCACCGCAAAAAATGTTAGCAATCATAATGAAATAAATCAAGTCTTTTTGGTGAGACCGTAAAGTTAAAGAATACCAAATTTTAGCTTTTTTTAAATATGTGTAATTGCCAAATCTCAACCCCCACCCCCACCGGAATTTGAAATTTAATTTTACTATACCATTAATTAAAATTAATCTCAAATTATTTTGATTAGATCCCGTTAAAATTCAGGGTCCATTTTTGGATCAACATTTTGCTGGGAGCAAATAAAACATTCAAATTTATAATAAAAAGAGATTAATTCCTAAAAGTGAATGCCCATTCCCTCTTTTTCAGAGGCCAACATTTGCCCACCGCAAAAATGCATTCAATTTATAAGAAAATCCCAACTTTCAGTCAGTCTATAAATATGTATTTTTTTTAAACGGTTAAACCTACAAAACCGGATTATCTGGAACCGGTAATGGGAAAACTTTGGATAAAAATTTTCCGGTCTTGAACGATGACAGCTAAATTTTAGAAGCTAAAATTTGGAAATTCTCGCGAAATTTAAGTTCTTTGTTATGTATAGTACATAGGTTTTTCAAACCCAGCAAAATAAAATAAAAAATTTATAAAAAGTGACCTTTTAAAATCCAAAATTAAAAGTCTCGTGATTTGGCTTATGCCTTCCATTCGTTAATAAGATTTTCATTCGTTTGTAGAAATTAGCATGTCAATTTTGTTAATGGACGATTTTAATTTTTACTTTTGTCATGTATGGGGAAGGAAATATGGATTTGGCAAAAAAAAAAAAATCAATTTGGCGCAATAATATTTTCAGATTACAATTCGAATTCCTCCATTAATGAACGTGTTTTGCATGAGTTTTAATAATCACTGACGCATTTTCAAGGAGTTGTTGCGAATATACATCAATTTAAATATATTTCCAAAGCTCGGACATTGCGTTTTTGTGCAAAAACATATCCGGTGTAGTTTGAAAAGCTGGCACATTCCACGTCACGTCAATTTGCAATTAAGTTTTTGGGGCTCTCTGTTTACAGTAAATGGTATTTAAAGCCCTCAGCAATGGCATATGCCATCAACCAATTCCATTTCACAAATTCAACAAGACTTAAACCAAAATGGCCAATCCTTCAACACTGCTTAACCAAAAACCCACAAAATAGGCACACAAACGCAATTAGGCTATAAAAATTGCCCATTTTTATGGTCAAATTCAATAAAACTTTTATTCAAATTTGCCAAAAAAAAAATTCAATTTGTCGCAGTAATATTTTCAGATTACAATTCGAATTCCTCCATTAATTAAATCATATGACGCCATTGTTTGTGAATATATTCATTCATCAGTTTAACCATATTTTGCCGTTTTAAATATATAAATAAATTTTATTAATTCGAAAAAGTCGAACCACCCAAAAATTGACAACATTTTAAGAAAAAAAAAATGCAATTTTTTATCCAATTCTTTGTTCTTCTCATTTTGGTTGTGGCTTGGTGTTCCGGCTGTGGCGGTGATGGAAATAGAAGCTCAAGGAGATCGAATTCGGGTGGTGAGCATCGGACGTCGACGTCGACTGCTAGTGTTGGTGGTGAGCATCGGACGTCGACTGCTAGTGGTGGTGGTGAGCATCGGACGTCGACGTCGACTGTTGGTACTAGTATTGGTTGGTTGCTTTTTTCTTTTGTGGCCAATTTATATTAATAATGAATTAAATAATTCATTTAATTGTAATTAAAGGAATTGCTGGTTTAACCGGGAACGTCAGGAATCTAAGCATCCCATTTAGACAAAGTCTGTTTTGTTTAAATTAAAATATAATAACAACTTTAAATAATGACAAAAAAGCATAGCCTCTACGATCTAAACTAACTCACATTTTTATTTGCATTCATTTTCAGGCGCTTTGCCCAGCCACGACGAAACCACATGCGAGTTCTAAATTAACTAACATTTTTATTTGCATTCATTTTCAGACGGCTGGACCGCCACAACAGTCGCAAGCCAGTCAACTAACACCGGTCTGTTTTGTTTAAATTAAAATATAATAAATAACAACTTTAAATAATGACAAAAAAGCATGATCTTTAGGATCTAAATTAATGTGCATTTATTTTGTTTTTAAAGGAAAGCCAGACAAAAAGAACAAAAAGAAGAACCCTGGAAAACAGAAGGAGTAAAAATTCGGTTTTACTAATTAATTTATCTTTGTCGATTTCACCTCTGAAGGCATTGTGTTCGAATTGGCGGCACATTTGTTTCACATGTATTATTTGTTGCATAAATTTGTTGATATGAATCTGAGCTCCCAGACTCGAAATCACTCAAAGGCGAGACTTCGGGCTACGAGAGTTGTCCGCGCGCGCCCACTCCGTGGGTCCCCGCGCGCCCGCCCCGTCTCCCCCCCCCCCAGCAGGAATGTTGGCTACCGGTCCGAAGGTCGAAAACTCCGAAGGTCAAAAATCCGAAGGTCGAAAAGAACAAAAACAGTCCGAAGGTCGAAAAGAACAATTATAGTCCGAAGGTCGAAAATCTGAAGGTCGAAAATTCTAAAGGTCGAAAAGAATAAAAACTGTCCGAAGGTCGAATAGAACAAATTAAGCCGAAGGTCGAAAATCTGAAGGTCGAAAATTCTGAAGGTCGAAAAGAACAATTATAGTCCGAAGGTCGAAAATCTGAAGGTCGAAAATTCTAAAGGTCGAAAAGAATAAAAACTGTCCGAAGGTCGAATAGAACAAATTAAGCCGAAGGTCGAAAAAAAAAAATTCAATTTGAAGGTCGAATTAAATCCCATGGTAGAAGAGCGTACTGTTTTAAATAGGGTTGTCACCCCGACCCCGTCCCCGACCCCGACCCCGCAAATTTGGGCTATTTTTCGGGGTTTTCCCCGACCCCGACCCCGACACTTCTAACCCCGACCCCGAACCCCATCCCCGACTCGGGGTCGGGGTTAGCATACACCCCTAAAGATGGCATCATTGAGTGACAAAATTCATTTTTTCCGAAGGCTTGGCTGTGGTCTTGCGTACTTTTTGACAAAAAATTTATCGAACTTTTACAAAAATGGTTAATGTAAAACTGGTGGCGTGGTGGAATGTCTGCCCGGCGATTAAAGTGTTCGTTTGGGTTCGATCCCGCTTGAATGCAATCACTTATTTACGTTTATTTGGCCTTATTTTCCCCCAATAATGGAACTTTTTTTAATAAATTCAAATATTTTTTAAATTAAAATGCGTGCAAAAGATAAATTTTAGAATAATTCATCACTAGGGTTGGGATTTTTAGGTTTTTGCCTATTTTTCTGCAGCTTTGTTTTGGCAAGTTAAGCACGAAAAACATGTTTTTAGTCGGAAATTTGCCGTTTTAACGAGGCTTTTCATACCTAGGAAACCCTATTTTGGGCTTCGCGTCTAAAATAGGCTCTCGAGAGTATTTTAAGATTTTTTCGACACCTATTTTGGCATTTTTGGCGGCTTTTTTGAACTTTTGTGCAAGCTTTTTTGAAAAATTTCTTAAGAAAGAAATAAAATTCGAATTTATCTTGCAAAGATCACTAATTTTTTGAAAAATTTTCATACAATATACAATAAAATTCATAAAATAATTTTTTTAGTCACATAATAAAAATTTCGATTTACTTTCGATTTCGACTTTCTTTTTAGTTTCGACACAGCCCTGCTTCCCTTCTCTTCAAAATAAGAACAAATTAAAAAATTATCGCCTCTAATGTCAATAAATTTTGGAAATTATTCAAAAAAACAAAAATTTGACCTCTAAATTTTGAAGAAAAATTTAAAAAACCCCGCAACCCCGACCCCGACCCCGACCGATTTGGGTAACCCCGACCCCGACCCCGACAGTCCCGCCCCCGAAAAACCCCGACCCCGCAATTCTCAACCCCGCACGCGGGGTGACAACCCTAGTTTTAAACATTTTACAACACCGATAAGCTTTTTATCAGTCTTATTAATGAACGAAAAAATTGGTTGATAATTAATTGTCGACATTGCTAAAAAATTCTGGGCTGAATAAAAAATTAACAAATGTTCACTGGAAGAGTGCTAATAGTAAGAATGGTCGTCACCAATAGAAATGTCGTTATGCTCTTCAAGCAACGGCATGTTTTCATCCGCATTTTTGAGGGTTCTCCCCCATCTCATCAACGCCCAACTCATCAACAATCAAGATCGGGGCAATAACTTGCTTCAAGCTTAACCGATTTAGAAATTCTTAAAGCCAATCGAAAGATCTCAAAGAGATGAAGCTAGCATTAAGTTAAAGCTTTGTGATTGGACAAGTTTCAAAAAAGTTATGGCCTTAACACTTGATAAAATTTCAAAATTCCGGGTTTTGGGGATTTTCTGGCCATAACTTTTTTGAAACTTGTCCATCCAATCGCAAAGCTTTAACTTAATGTTAGCTTCAATCGTGTTTTTTATTTTCTATTCGACTTTTGGACAGTTTTTGTTCTTTTCGACCTTCAGAATTTTCGACCTTCAGATTTTCGACCTTCGGCTTAAATTTGTTCTATTCGACCTTCGGACAGTTTTTGTTCTTTTCGACCTTCAGAATTTTCGACCTTCAGATTTTCGACCTTCGGCTTAAATTTGTTCTATTCGACCTTCGGACAGTTTTTGTTCTTTTCGACCTTCAGAATTTTCGACCTTCAGATTTTCGACCTTCGGACTATAATTGTTCTTTTCGACCTTCGGACTGTTTTTGTTCTTTTCGACCTTGGGACTTTTCGACCTTCGGACCGGAAGCGGGAATGTTTGAGAGTCGCAGGTCTCGAACTGAGAAATTTCTTGGTTTTTTGGGGCTCGGTCTTAAGTTGCGGTGTCATTTCTCGGTCTCGACTCTCGATTCTCGGTAAATTCCATGTCTCGAATATCCCTACCTCCCAGTGGCGCTCGTCAGACCGCGTCTCGCCCACTATTCGTAAAAAGGATTGGAAGCGGGGGGGGGGGGGGGAAGAATATGGGGCAAAGAGATTGAATAACAACAAAATTAAGTGAATAATAAAAGGGTATTTAATGTAATGCCGGAGCGGGGGGTCATAAATCCCGAATAAAAATTAAAATTTGTATTTTATTTATTGAGTTTAAAAATAACAAACTTAACAGGAATTTGAAATTTACTTTTACTATACCATTAATTCGAATTGAGCTCAATTATTTTGATTATTTTAAAACTGATTACTTTTTATATATGTTCAATTTTCAATTAATTCCAAAAATTGCAAATTCAGCGGATGAGGACAAGCAAATAAAAAAGTGCCATGTTTTGGTGCATATTTTGGCATTTTTGGCATAATTTGCTGCATAAGTAACAAAAGACTTCAGCAAGAAAAGTCTTGAGGCAATCTCTCTTTTTTTCTTCAAGTGGAATATTTTTTTTTGGCAAAATGTTCTCTAAAAATTTCAAATTCACAAAAAATCTAGTCCGAGCAATTGGGTGTCGAAGGCTGGGATATGGAACGGGGATAAACCCCAGTTGATCCTGGGGCCGGGATCCCGTTAAAAATTCCGATACAAAGACTTGACCCCGAGACTCTCGTGCATCACTAATTGTTACCCCCCTATTAGTTGCAAACATAAAACAAGGGTTAAAGCGTAAAAAACTTTTAAATTCCATTCTCACATTCGCGGGGTCAACATTTTGCTGGGAGCAAATAAACAATTCAAATTTATATAATAAAAAGAATTAATTCCCAAAAGTGAATGTCCATCCCCCTTTTTTCAGGTCAACATTTGTTTGCCCACCGCAAAAATCCATTCAATTTATAAAATCCCAACTTAGTCAGTCTATAAATATGTAAGTTC
This sequence comes from Globodera pallida, assembly GCA_020449905.1. NCBI lineage: Eukaryota > Metazoa > Nematoda > Chromadorea > Rhabditida > Heteroderidae > Globodera > Globodera pallida. Next base: position 6,422,779 of record JAIXHY010000001.1, read on the forward strand.
ATTTAAAACGGTTAAAACATTTATTTTATTAAAAAAAACTCTCATTTTAGAAGCTAAAATTTTGTCTAAATTAAGTTCTTTGCTTTGTTTTGTATAGTAGGTTTTTCAAAAGCAACAAAATAAATAAAACATTTGTAAAAAGTGCTAAAATCCAAAATTAAAGTCTGATGATTTGTCTTATGTCTTCCATTCGTTAATAAGATTTCCATTAATTTTGTAGAAATTAGCATGTCAAATTTGACCGAATACGAGAAGCTGGAAGAGAAAATTGGCTAGTTAAATGAAAACCAGCAGAAGCTCGTTTCCATTGATCAGTTTTTGTTGATGCAAAGTGATCAGAAAGCATTGCTCCAAAGACTTAATGCCCTTGAGCAAAAGCAAACGGTGAATTCTGATTAGGCTTAAAGGGTCGGCCGGCTGATGTCAATGCCAATGCCGTTTTCAAGTTTACACAACTTTTTAAGCAATTCAACGAACGTGAAGAACAACTGAACAACTTTTTGGAGCAGTTTGTTGAAGAACGGAACAAAAAGTTTAAGGAACAGAAGGAACCGGACAGAAGAAAGGGCAAACTGAGTGCAAAGATGGTGGAGGAGTATCAGAAACAACAGCATTTGGAAAATGATGGCAAAATTGGCAAGAATGAGAAATCGGCTGCAATTTCAACTCCGGGTCAATCATGGCGGCGATGCCGTAAGAAAACTCCTTAAAATATCGTAAGCCAACGTATTGGGCTTTACACAGATCCTTTCCGAATCGTGGGCTCCATTCTTCTATTTATTTTCATCATTTATACGATCTATCAATTGAATGAGCAAAATGAAAATGGTCTCAAAATGAATGGTAAAATTTTCTTTTGAATTTCTTTGTTCATTTATGTCATTTTTGTTTGGCAAAATTTAAAGAGCAACCAAAAGAAATGCGAGAAATGAACGAATCGCTGAAGTCAGTCCAAGCGATGGTCGTCGCCGAATTGGAGGAGTATCAGAACACCCAAAATCGAAGCAATGAACGTGAAGAGCAACTGAACGACTTGTTGGGGCAGTTTGTTGCGGAGCAGAAGGAAGCGAACAGAATGCTTCAGAAACAAATGGGCGAATTAGGAAACAGTTCGAAAGAGCTCGAAAAGGTGGGGGATTTATGGACAACTAATTTAAGAGCTTTTTATGTATAGTTTGGCTTCTGGAAAAGCCGAAACTTTTGATAAATACAAAATACTATTTATTCAAATAATAAATAAACCTTTTATTAAAAAGATTGTTTTCATTTTCGGGACATAGCAAAGCAACAAATAGTTTTTAATGCATTTGTATCAAAAACTCATCATTCGTCGTTAGTTATGATAAGAGGAAGGAATATCCGGTGTCCAACTCATTTTTAGAATTTCCCAACATTTCAATAGTAATGTTATTTAAATCCAAATTAAATAATTAAAGGGAATCAATCAGTTGAAGGAAGAATTGATTGTAAAGATGGAGCAGTATCAGAAAGAACAGCAACAGAACATTGGCGACTTGCAGAAGACAGTTGCCGTTTTAAATGATACAATAAATGGAAAAGGTAATTTAAACTTTGTTCAGAATTCGGGGTTTTTAGGCACATTTTGAGCTTTAATATTTTTGAAAAAAACAAAATTATTTTTTCATTTTCTTAGGCCTAATCCGACAACAAAACCGATGGGATTCTGCTGCATGTCACGATGACCTCGCACTCACTGAGCCCGATGGATTGATTGTCCAATATACTGGAAAGAATTGGGGTAAACATTATCTGTTAAAATGATTTGATTGTTTATGTAAAGAGTTAACCAATTTTTGAATTAACTCAATTCAATTTTTAGGGTGGAGCTCTGTCCTTGCTGAAGAGTCAGTATATAAAACTCCGTACTTTGAAGTGAAAATTTTAGAGAAAACGACAGAGTAATTTATAAAGATTATAAACCATTTGTTGTGATTTAAAATATTTGTATTACATTTAGCAATATTTTGATTGGACTTGCGATCAAACAAATGCCATTGGACGAATATGTTGGAGAGCACGAAGGCACTTATGGCTACTCAGCCCGTGGTAGATTTTGGGGTCACGCGGTGGTGGGACGTTCTTCCGCGGCTTCAATGGACGTCCTTTCATCGCTGGAATGCCTCCGTTTGTCCGCGACGACATCGTCGGCTGCGGCGTCAATTTGGCAACTCGCCAAATCATTTATACGCTAAACGGAAAGCGTTTGGGTGCGGAAGAATACAAATTTTGGGGGCAATTTATTTTAAAAAAAAATCGTTTCTTTGTAGACCTCCCTCCCGTTCAACCAATTTGGAAGCCCCGGGACGCGAATTCGAAAGTTCCAAAAAAATCTTTTTTATTTAAAAATGCACCAAAAGGAGGGGGGGGGGGGGCAGCCCCGGACGCAAATTCGAAAGTTCCAAAAAAAAATTTTTATTGCATAAATTGTTCAAAAATGCACGAAAAAGGGGCAAAAAGCATCATCGCCAAAGTAATTCGTGGACATAATTGAAGTGTTGAGGGAGGGTTTTGGAATTATTTCCGCCCAACTTTTTATAGACTTAAAAAGGGGGAGAGGGGGGGGGGGAATCGACGCTAATAAATATTTGTTATTGCAGACACTAACGGTATGAAAGTCGATTCTGCCGCTGATTTGTTTCCATGCGTTTCGTTCTATCTCGCTGGCACGAAAATTGAAGCCAATTTTGGCCCGAACTTCAAATTCAACATTGCCGATGGCATTTAGAAACTGAAAACTGAGGGCATTTGTGGTTTTGTTGTCGAAGATTACTGTCGTTTTATCATTTATTGTTTCTTTGTTGATCAAAGCATTTTATCAATTAAATTAAAGGGAAATTTCTTTTTTGTGTAATATGTATACTAAATTTTAGTTTTTTTGATTTGTAAAAAGATTAGCAACTAAAAGTTAATAAATGGTCATTTTTTGAATTTTTATTTCAATTTTTAAAAAGATTTGCAACCAAAAGTTTAATAAAATGGTCATGAAAAGTCAGTGAATTTTGCGGGAAATGATGGGCGAAAAAAAGTTTTAAAAACAATTTGATTTAATGGAATTTTTAAAATCAATTTGTCCCAACCAGGGATGGGCGAAGCTCGGCGCACTACCCGAAGCCGAAGCTCGAAACGAAGCTCAATTTTTTTCGAAGCACGAAGCTCGAAGTTCGAAGCCCAAAATACCCGAAGTTTCGCGAAGCTCGAAGCCGAAGTTTTTAAAAATTTTCTGACGGAATTTGGAAACGAAAATCCGGACCCTCCAAAAAGTTCGGATTCCGAATCCAAGCCAAAATCCATCGGAGGAACCGGAATGAGGGACGGGGATGGTTCGGCGGTGCCGATAGGCGCCGCCGGAATAAATTTTAAATTTTTGACTCGAATTGTTAAAAAAATTGACCCTCAAATTTCATAATATTGGGTTTAGTGGTAGATTTTTTGAAGTGATCAGTGAAGAAAAAAGTGAAATTTTATGATTAATGCTAGTGATCTTCAAGGCCTGAAATTTACCGAGACTTGACCCCGAGATTAGTAATTTTCATACTTGCTTTACTTCAGGGGGAGGGGGTCGGCGGTGCCGATAGGCGCCGCCGGGGAAAATGAAAGTTTTAGTGAACTAAATTTAGAAAAAGTGCCTAAAATTTGCAAAAAAATCTCCATTTTATAAAGTTTGTTGTTCGCCTATTAATCCGCCAAAATGAAGAATTATTAAATTAAAAGAATAAAAATGAATTTTCACTCGAGGAGTTGAACCTCCGGTAAATAATTTAAAAAACGAAGTTTAACCACTGAGCCATGCTAGCACTGCAATATCATGTTGGGCAAACATGTTAAATTATGGATTTTTAATTTTGTCAATGTATTTTTCAAATTTCTCAAGCTCAAAATTCTGTAATGAATTCTTACCAAAAATGCCATCTTTAGGGGTGTGTTTTACCCGAAACTTCGGGTATTTACCCGAAGCACGAAGCTCGAAGTTCGAAGCTCAAAATACCCGAAGTTTCGCGAAGCTCGAAGCTCGAAGCCGAAGTTTCGCCCATCCCTGGTCCCAACCCCTGGGGGGGGGGGGGCAAAAGTGAAGCTGTGCAACCGGATTAAGCCGTGCTCAGACGCGTAATCGGCGCCTTTTTGTACATCAAATTTTAGTATTCTTTTGAAAATGTTAGCCAGTCAATAATTAACTTTCCGATCATAGAGACACGCACGCAATTCGATGCCTTCGAATTTGTTTATTTGAACTTTTTTACATTATCTGAATTAGGGTTGTCACCCCGACCCCGTCCCCGACCCCGCAAATTTAGGCTATTTTTCGGGGTTTTCCCCGACCCCGACCCCGACACTTCTAACCCCGAAAAACCCCGACCCCGAACCCCATCCCCGACTCGGGGTCGGGGTTAGTATACACCCCTAAAGATGGCATCATTGAGTGACAAAATTTAAAGAAGGGCCACTGAAGCAAAAAATAACGATTTATCAAACAATGTTTTATTAAAATAAATTATTTTACTAAAATTTTTTAGTCACATAAAAAAAAATTTCGATTTACTTTCTTTTTGATTTTCGATTTCGAACTTTTCAGTTTCGAATTTCTGATTTCGACTTTCTTTTTAGTTTCGACATAGCCCTGCTTCCCTTAACTTCAAAATAAGAACAAATTTTAAAAAATATCGGCTCTAATGTCAATAAATTTTAGAATTAGTCAAAAAAACAAAAAATTTGACCTCTAAAAATTTTGAAGAAAATTTAAAAAAAACCCCGCAACCCCGACCCCGACCGATTTGGGTAACCCCGACCCCGACCCCGACAGTCCCGCCCCCGCAAAACCCCGACCCCGCAATTCTCAACCCCGCACGCGGGGTGACAACCCTAATCTGAATCATTCCGGCTTATCACAATTAAAATTGGTGGGCTTTCTGGTACAGGGGTAAAGGATGAGATCGATCGTTCGTGTCAAAGTTAGGCTAAGAGGATTTTAATTCCCGTAGTAATTGTAAGTACGTGGGTCAATTTTCAAGTACTGTACTTGCCATTCAAGTACCAATGCGAACCTTGGTCTAAGAGGATTTTAATTGCCGTAGTAAGTAAGCTTCTTTTCCTGCTACATGTTATTTTGTTCGTCCTTTTTATTCGCTAATGAGTAAATAATGTAACAATAAGTATATCAATATGTTACCGGTGTGCAAAAAAACAATTTGAGTAGATTAATGTTGAAAATATTAATGCCTAAGTTCAGCAGATTCATCGTCAATATCAAAAGGTCTGGAAAAGGATGAGAATTAGCGAGATAATTGAACGGAGGGCAACGAGACAAATTAACACAATTTGTGGGGGATGGGATGAAAACAAAATGATTTGGGCCCCTTCCAATACAATGTGCCAAAAAGAAATCATTTGAAGATTCGGTGTCCTTTTAAAGTTGGTTGCCGTAAAAGGAATGACGGAAGCGATTTTTGGTTTATTTAAAATGAGCATTTAGGTATTTTGTCAATATTTTCGGTCCTTTGTCCGTTAGCCCGTCAAATTGCATCCAAATGAACTTCAACGGACATCATCATCGCACACGCAATCGCTGAAACACAGAACTTTTAAGGCGCTTAAATTTTTCCGTAATTCACCAAGAACAAGCTGACAGATTATTAGCAGGATCGTTTCAAATTTACTGATGCTACGGGTCGCAAATGAGGAAGACATGCTACATTTCACGGCAACTCTGTTAATACAAAATAAATTAAATTAAATTAATTTTAATAAAATGAATATCTTTTGCATGTTTCGTTATTACTTATGCATTTATTTACCTTCCAATTCAACTTTGGACATCGAATAATGCTGCTCATTACCGATAAAGCAAGAGCAGCGATCATTATCAACGTTTCCCCATTTAAAGCCGAAGCTGGATGCAGAACTGTGGAGGAGCAGTCGTTGTTGTGGTTGTCTTAGTCGTTGGGAGGTTGTTATAGTTATTGGCACTAAACATTAATTAATATATTTAAAACTCATTAATTTAATGGCCTAAATACCTGCTGGGTTTGTCATGCGCTCATTGGACATGTCGGCGTCCTTTGACCAATTTGGCACGCGCATTTAATGCCATTAGCATAAAAACAATTGGGTTACTTTTGCAGTTTGGCAACATTTTTAGCGCGAAAGTCGCGACACAACCCCATTGTGAATGAATTCTGGCTCCTGAAAGAGAGAAGCGTTTCGTTTAACAAAAGAAAATTAAGTTTATTATGTTTTTAAAATATTTTAAGTTTGAATTCATTCAAAGCTCTTAAAAATAGTCCTGCATTTTTAAGATTTGTCCTTTGTATAGAGCTCCAATTTCATTCAAAAATAAAAAACTATTTTTAACTTTTTTATTTAGCTGGGGCTGGAGAAAGAGAAAATTTTTAAAAATTTAAATTCTGAACCATAATTTTGAAGAAAAATTAAAATTTGTTCAAAATTAACTCAAAAGGAATGCCTCGGATGTCAACGCTCCTCCAAAATATAATTTTGGGGACAATTGCTCAAAAAAAAATTGACTAAACAAATTGACGTTGTTTCATTTATTTATGTAAAATTACTTCCAAAATGATTTGAATTTTTTGGTAACTTAATTTCAGAGCTTTTTGTCCTTAATTAAGAAAAAAAAATGGGGGCATGTGAACTAGAACCTTTTTGAGTTTTTAATTACCATTCGAGCAATTCAGAAACAAACATCGTTCCTCAATTCCCTTTCTGTAGAGACAAGAAGCTTCCAATGTTCTGTGAAATTTGCCCACTCGTCTTTCTGTGCACGTTTTTGCATTTCAATCCGTAGTGACCAAAACTTTGGATAAAAAAGTAGGGGTTGGTCGGGACCGGTAATTAAAGGAACTAAATGTTTTAGGCAATTTTAACCCCAAACTTATTGATACTTACAAATCAGTGCTCTGATGTTATTCTGTCTTAGTGCAATTGTCAACATGTCCGAGAAGTTCGTTTTCGCTCCATGAACACAAGCGTTTTCGGGCCTTCCAATACACTTCAAAAAAAGGAAGAAACATTCCATTCGGAAAATGCATAAGAAAACAAATTTGTCAATAGAATATAATGCAAATTTGACTCAAACGTTTGAACGCACCGAACAGGATGGTCAAGCAGTGTTCCGCACCAAAAGGTCCATGCGCAGTTCCGGTGTTTGTGCACGGTCAAACTGTTCGCAGACGACAAGCAAATAAATGTGTTTAAAATTTGCTTCAACGCAATCATTGTTTTACATTCCTTCTAAATGATTAGTTGGTTAATTTCAATGCACACTTTCATCTAAAAACAATTTCAGAGGTCCACCCAATATTGTGTTGTCCCCCCAAGCGATTTTATGGAAAAAACTGAATGTTCAGAGGTCCCCTCCCCCAATATTGTGTTGTCCCCCCAAGCGATTTTATGGAAAAAACTGAATGTTCAGAGGTCCCCTCCCCCAATATTGTGTTGTCCCCCCAAGCGATTTTATGGAAAAAACTGAATGTTCAGAGGTCCCCTCCCCCAATATTGTGTTGTCCCCCCAAGCGATTTTATGGAAAAAACTGAATGTTCAGAGGTCCCCTCCCCCAATATTGTGTTGTCCCCCCAAGCGATTTTATGGAAAAAACTGAATGTTCAGAGGTCCCCTCCCCCAATATTGTGTTGTCCCCCCAAGCGATTTTATGGAAAAAACTGAATGTTCAGAGGTCCCCTCCCCCAATATTGTGTTGTCCCCCCAAGCGATTTTATGGAAAAAACTGAATGTTCAGAGGTCCCCTCCCCCAATATTGTGTTGTCCCCCCAAGCGATTTTATGGAAAAAACTGAATGTTCAGAGGTCCCCTCCCCCAATATTGTGTTGTCCCCCCAAGCGATTTTATGGAAAAAACTGAATGTTCAGAGGTCCCCTCCCCCAATATTGTGTTGTCCCCCCAAGCGATTTTATGGAAAAAACTGAATGTTCAGAGGTCCCCTCCCCCAATATTGTGTTGTCCCCCCAAGCGATTTTATGGAAAAAACTGAATGTTCAGAGGTCCCCTCCCCCAATATTGTGTTGTCCCCCCAAGCGATTTTATGGAAAAATGAAACTGAACGATGTGTGTTCAGCACCTCCCTCTGGGAGAGGCGATCGGGGCGGGCATTCCGGGCAATGGGTACAGAGAAATGCGGTGAATCACCCCCCCCCCACACTTTTAGCATCCATTCCAATCACTCGAACAAATTATGCACGACAAAAAACGATTTTCCCAATGTAAAAATGATGATGATTGTACATTGGCTCAACAATCTGATCGGCCCCAAACATCAACTAACTGCCCCCACCGGACGGAAATTGAGTAAAAAAATGTTCACATAATTGAAAGAAAATTATCGTGTTTTTTTTTACCGTAATTATTATAAAAGTGATAAAATTATCGATCGGGTTTTTACCGGGTGCTTTTTTTTTTGGTTGCAAAATCAGCAAACTCGGGTCGGTCGTTAAAAATTGCATGAATTGCCGCGCGACCCATGGCCTAAAAAGCCTCCCAGAATTTTTTCGCCCGAGTTGAAAATCGGAATTGGAAGTTCCGGGAGTCTCGATAGGAATGTAATGGATGAAATGGTTGAATTTTGATGCGCTTCGACGAAGCATTTATTTATTTGACCAATTGGACGACGATTTGTTTTGCAATTAGCGAAACCATTGCCCGCCCCGCCCAATCAGCGCAAAGCGGTGCGATGAGTGATCAATTTTTGTGGATTTTGCCGGTTTTCCATCAATCTGCCGCTGGCGTTGTCAAGCGGTTGTGATGGATGGTTAGTGCTGCACAAGAGTCTCGAGTATAGACTCAAGAAAAGTCTCGAGTTTTTTGGGTCGGGCTCCGGCTCGAGTCTGGAGGTAAAGTATCGGGCTCGAGTCTCGAAAAATTTTGGATCTCGTGCAGCAATAGTAAAAGTGGGCGGGGCGATTCAATGAAAGCTGTAGCAGTTTGAGGTTCAGAAAGAAGTAAACGATGGATGAAAAAAGTTAATTTTTTAATGCACTTACAAATTAAATGGATTAAAATGTTAAAGACATTAAACAAATACGTTCACAACAAAAAGGTTTCGGAACATGGGGCTTGAGGCGTCTAATCTTTGGACGGTTTATTTGCCTCAGTTTTGGTCACGTCAGTAGCTGATCCAGCCTTCTCAGTTTTGGTCACGTCAGTAGCTGATCCAGCCTTCTCAGTTTTGGTCACATCAGTAGCTGATCCAGCCTTCTCAGTTTTGGTCACGTCAGTAGCTGATCCAGCCTTCTCAGTTTTGGTCACATCAGTAGCTGATCCAGCCTTCTCAGTTTTGGTCACATCAGTAGCTGATCCAGCCTTCTCAGTTTTGGTCACGTCAGTAGCTGATCCAGCCTTCTCAGTTTTGGTCACGTCAGTAGCTGATCCAGCCTTCTCAGTTTTGGTCACGTCAGTAGCTGATCCAGCCTTCTCAGTTTTGGTCACGTCAGTAGCTGATCCAGCCTTCTCAGTTTTGGTCACGTCAGTAGCTGCTCCAGCTTTCTCAGTTTTAGGCTGCTCTGGCTCTGGCTCTGCTTTGGCCTTAACTTGTAAGATGTTTAACATTGGAATGTAACAGGACGTAACCGACGAAAAATGAAAATTTTCTATCCCTGTACTGACTGACCTGACTATGAGGGACAACCAGCACAGGGGCAAGGTGAAGATGAACAGCGACGGGTGCGCGCGGAATTGGTTTAAAAGGACGGGCGTTGGCGGGAGGAAGAGGAATGGCGGGAGCACGAGGACGTGCCTGTATTGCATTTTTCGTTAGGCGAAGAAGCCGAAAATTTAAAAGAGTAACCGGCAGTATTGTTAAAAAAAAATTTATTCAAAAACTGCAAAAGCCAAATTTTGTTCCAAAATTAAATTTTCAAAAAAGTCTCGGGGTTTTTGGCGACTCGCCTCGGTCTCGAGTCTCAGTAATAGATCTCGAGCGTCACTACCTGAAACGGTTGAGGCCCAACACGGGGAGGGCGGACACCTGCCGCAGGTCGTGGACGGGCGCCTGGAGTACGGACAGCAGCAGGTGGTCGAGGTCGAGGACGGAAGAAGCTTGGAAGACGGACACTTGGGAAGCGGAAGGTCCCGCCAACAACGACTAGAAGCAGCAGACAAAAACTAAATTTTTGATTTTAAAACTTTTATTTCGGAAGCGCATGATCCATTTGCTTACACAATTTGAGTGGCGGTGGTCCACTTGTTCATCTTGTGTGCAAATGAATAGGGTTTTGTGTACGAGGGTTGAATACTGAAAATTTTAAAATTTAAATTTCAATGAATCCATTTCGAAAGACTATGAAATTTTCAATAGCACCGGAAACAATTTTTAGAAGTCCTCTCCCCAAATTGTTTTGTCCCCCAAGCGATTTTATGGAAAACGAAAACTGAATGAATGCGTTTAGCGTCAATTACCGATGCTTAAATGCAGTACTGCTCGGAGAAGAGGGGTGATGGGTGCGCGGGCATTCCGGGCAATGGACAGAGAGAAGTGCGATGAGTCACCCCCCGCACTTTTACCATTCACCCCCCCCCCACCCCGAAACCGATCGACGACAACGCCAGCAAATCGGAATAACAAAAAGAAACCGACGAAACAACAAAAATTGACCGCTCATCGCTTTCCGCTGATTGGGCGATATGTGTAGTGGTGGGGCTCTGTACTGCTTGCCGCAGGCGCTGATTCATTCAAATGAATGACGTGATTGGATGGGATAGAATTTGAGTGACTCATTTGTCAGCTAAAATGTCCGCTAAGGAAGTGACGTCACCCAATACCTAAAAAGCCCCCGGAATTATTTCTCTACGAATTGGAAATCGGGGTGGGAATTCCCGGCAGTTTGGTTAAGAACAATGTAAAAACCCGGCGGCATCGAAAGTCTAAGCTTCACAGTGTGTGCCACTAAAAACAGAAAGGACAGTATTGGAAATCCCGATTTTGTGACGGCACTCTCTGTGTACAATGTGATGCTTTTTTTTGCATTAAAAAATGGAATTCAGAAAATTCCAAAATATTTCAAAACCGAACAAACTTTTTCATTAAACATGAAAAAACAGAGAAAAAATGGTAGAACATACGCCAGATAATCAAATTAATAGAAATTTCCCATTTATTAGTGAAATTCCCAAAAAGCCTCAAAAAACCCCATCAAACTCTAAAAAGCCACAAAATTGAGGCTAATACCTCAGATCTGGGAATGTGTTTAATTAAGGCACATGTATTTATTCCACAATTTTACATTTAATTTGTTTATTTTTGCAGACACCGCCAATTTGTTTGTCGATTCTGCCGCCGATTTGTTTCCGTGCGTTTCGTTGTGGAATCCTGGCGCCAAAGTTGAAGCCAACTTTGGACCGAACTTTAAATACAACGCCTTTTGGATTTAGAAATTAGAAAAATTTTATATTCTTGTTTTTGTTGTTGAAGATTAAACCGATCAGATTAATCACTTTGTTATAAATTTTCTTGAACAATATCAATTTTGAGCTCGACAAAATGGAGTTAAATAAACTTTTGTCCCCGGAGCTAAGACTAAAAAAAACTTTTCCGTAATATAGAGTTGTCAGGCCCAAATCAGTGTGATGGGAGTAGAATTTCGGAAAAATGAGACGGATATATCCGGAACCGGATTTAAAATTTTTATCCATGAGCACCCTTGGAGGCGTTTCAGTAGCTCGGGTCGGACAGAGCATCTCCCCGCCCATTGATTTGATCGGGGGGGGGGGGGGGTGGGAGACCATTCATTTTTCTTGGCAAAAAAGGGTGCCCGTTAACCCTTTTTGTGTAACAATCGCATCACTCCCCCCCCCCACCCCGAGGGGCTAACACATATAGCCACAGCTAGGGTACTATTTGAGAGCCCAAACAGCCCCCGAAATTTTTTGGGAGGCGGACAGGAATGAACATCAGGATTACAGGGGCAAAAATTTAGACCGGAACGTTGGGGATAATGGAACATATTTTCTAAATCCGGCAGTTGATAGCGGGACAAAATATTTTTTGAAATCATAGAAAGGTGACTTTTCTAATTCTGATCGTTTTTTTGACTTAAAACAGTTTTAGTTTCGTTTGTGACGACGTTTTATTCGAAGTCTTCAAATTTTGTGGCCCTTTGAAATGTTCGTATTTCCGCAGTAATTAACCAAACCCGCAGTTGGCAAATCATTTGGCCATTAATCAATAACAACATTTGCTGCTTTGTTTTGTTCTTGTCCATTTTCAAATGTTTGCGCCGATTCTCTCCGGCCTTTTTGCGCGACTGTGCAAAGCTCTAATTGGCCTTTCCCCGTGTTCTCGACCGATAACAATGCACTGGCCAAATGGTTGCACACGCCCCGCGGGGATAGACTTGCGAAGTTGTTTGAATGCAATTATCGTTCAGAAAGAATGGAAGGACTCAAAATGGTGGGTTTTTAAGGGTGCATTTTTGGGGTTTGCATATTATTGTTTCTCTTAAATTTTTCTCAAAAATCAAACTTAGGAGTCAAATGCGTCTTTTGGTTAATCTAGGCTTTGGGCATTTTTTTAAGCTCTCGGTTCTTTTTTTTGTGTTCTGCCCGAGACCAGGGCCGTAAGAGGTCCGGCGGTGCCGATAAGCGCTACCGGAAAATGGTGGAATTTGCTAAGAAAATTGGTTCAAAAACTAAAAATTTTGCAAAACAAAAGGGTCCCCATATGGTTTTTTTCTCAAAAAAATTTTCGCCAGCGGAGGTAAGGAAATTGTGTAGAAACAGTGAAGAATTTTTGTGATAGATGAACATATCGCCAAACAACTTGCAAATTAATGTCGCCACCTCCAATAATGCCACCACCTCTAATAATGTCGCCCTTTCTGAGGGGGGTGAAAAATAATGTCGCCGGTGGAATTAAAACAGTATATACGGTATCTGTTTTAAATTCTTTTAAGAAAAATAAAACTTTCTTATAACACCTATCTCATTCAAAAATAATTTGCCGTAACGAGACTCCGCTCAAAAAAATAATCGCCAAAATCTCTGACACATTTGTCGGCAGAATGGTGTCCATGCGCACACGGCGCTGGATCGCGAGCGAATACATCGCTACCGCCGTTCCCGCTGCTCCCGAAGGGCCGTCAAGTTCGTCCTCTTCCGGTGGAATTCGCAATTCGATTCGATGCCCGTCGAAGAAATCGGGCCCGAACCTGTTTATTTCAATCTTTTAATAAAAAGATTCTTATTAATATCTCTTACCGAGATTGTTGTCGGCATCCACACCTATGCCAACAACGCTTCCTGGACGGAACTGGAAAACCAGTTCGTCCAGAATTCTCGGCGGCGTATAAAAGAGAGGGTAGGCTCTCTGAGAGTGGCGCCGGTAAACATATTCTGTCGCGCTGCCGTGTGCGCAATAACTGAACAGTTCAATTAAGCTGTTCCCCACTGGAAGGGACTTTTCAGTACCGGGCTCAACCTTACTTTGAGCGCAGAATTATATTTCAATATCCATTTGAGACATAGAAAACGGCAGAAAACAGAATTTTTTATTTTCAGAAGATTGAATAAAAATTGATAAAATTTACGACAGGTACGAAATGCATCCATAAAAAGCATTTAATAAATATTAAAATATGCTACAAGTGCAGTATGTCTGTTTAAAAAAAATAGATATCTTATCTAAATAAATTAAAAATTTCAAGTAAACTATTCCATCGCCTGGAGGAATTTGTTGCGTTAGAATCCAACTTAAGTAATATTTACAAAATAAAATCAACTGAAATTCAATTCAATTGAAATTACTCGAAACAAATGTTTTTAAAATATTTTTTTGTTTAAAACCTGAGAAGACTAGGCTCCCGGTCCGAATCCCACCACGAGTGTCGATTCAGTCCCGTACTGAAGCTAAGATTAAGCCTAGCTTAGGCCTAAGTCCCCTGGGTTGAGGTTTGTTAGGCTTAGCCCTGGGCATAATTCGGCTTAGCTTAGGCTTAGCCTAAGACGTGCAGGGGATTCGGGAAGCTTTGGCTTGGGTGGGATTCGAGACACTTTTGGCTGGAGTGGGATTTGGACGAGTGGGCTTTGGACCGGAAGTGGAGAGATAACGCCAACAGAAGAGAAAATGTTAAAGATAAAAAGGAAAAGCGAGATAGTACATGAAAGTATTTCTCTGATGCTGGAGTGGACTCATGGTGTCATCAAAATATTCTATTTTATCAAGAAATCCCCCAAATTCTGTATAGATGTTGTTAACAGTCCATTCCCTCCTCCCCCCCCCCCCCCCCCCTCCCCCTTTGACTGTTAATTCATTTCCGTTCTCTCCGCACATTTTGTGCAAAAATGCCTCCTCCACGTCCCCCCCCCCCAAAGTGTGCGGTACTTTGGCTGCTATTTTCCATGTCAATAAAATATTTGCAGACAATTTTAGAATAAAAATTGTTTACAATTGACTAAAAGGGTCCCCCCTGCATCTTGATTGTGCATTACCGGCACAACAAAGAAAGTGCCAACTTTCAGTTTATAAATATGTCAATTCTTTTAAAACGGTTTAAATGTCAATTTTTAAAATTTTGTCATTTAGAGCTAACATTTAAATTTTGTCGTTTTAGAACTAAAACTTCAAATTTTCTAGTAAATTTAACATGTCAATTTCGGCCAAATCAACCACTGCAGGGGGCATAACAGATCGGGCTGCCCAGTTCACTGTGAATTTTTTATTTTATCAAGATTGGGCTAAACTTATATTTTAAAGGGACGGAAGCAGTACATGCAACACCGGAAAGCCACGAAGGTTGAACAAATGGAGGAACGTTTTGCGAAATTGGAGCTCGAAAATGTGAATATATTTTCTAATAAAACAAATAATTTTCTCTTGACATTTGTTCAGAAGGAACTTCGCGCCGAGTTGGAGAAGTGTTAATGAGCAGCAGCGGACCATCGACGCGTTGACAGAACTGAAGGGTAAATTGTTTGAATTTGGAAAAATCCATTTCGACTTTGATAGTATGCAGCATTAACCACTTTTTTGTTCTTAAAATAATTTTTTATTTTACCGTTTCAGTTTCCATTGGTCAGCTTTCGTTGAAGCATCAGGAGGAACTCGAGAAACAGTCAAATGCTTACGAGAATTTAATGAAGAGATGAAAGAACAACGAAAGATGGATGATTTGAAGCAACAAACGGACCAAAAGAAAACCGATGACAAAATTGGCTCGTTAACCAAGGACCAGGAACAATACGGTAGGGAAATGGTTTTCTGTCTTAAAAGAAAGAAATTCTGAACAATTAATCTTTGATTTGAATATCAATTTTTTTTTCATTTTTTAGCTTCTAATTTTTCGGAAATGATCCGCAAAATGGAACACAAGCAAAAGGATGCTCAGGACGAACTCCAACGCAAGATCCAAGTTTGGTCAATGCCGAATTGAAGAAGCAGAAAGTGTCGAATGCCAACAAATTCACCGAATTGGAGGGACATCAGAAACAGCAGCAGCAGAACATCGCCGCGTTGACGGAAGCACAACAGCAAAGTGGTAGGGAAATTGTTGCTTAATTTAAATGTTTTCCTTTCCAGTTTTAAAAATAAGGAAAAAACGACTTTTGAGTAACAAAAGCCGCATCAAATTTTTGGGTTTTGACCGAAGAATTTAATAACGGGGTGAGCTTTACTTTTCTAAAATAAGTTATTTTTGAAAAATTTCAAATTGCCAATTCAAATTCAAATGTAAAAATATAAAACAATGAGTTAAAAATTATATTTTCTTAGGACTAACCCTTCAAAATCGATGGGATTACCCGGCATGTCACGACGAACTAACACTCTCTGAGCCCGGTCGATTGAGTGTCCAATTTACTGGAGAATATTGGGGTAAATATTTATTCTGGTAGGATTTGATTAAAACGTTTATGAAAAAGAGTTCACCAAATTTTTGAATTAACTTCTTTTCAGGAAAGCGGTGTGTCCTCGCCGAACGGCCAATTCCAAAAGGAAATTTCGGAATGTTTTACTACGAACTGACCATTGTGAAAAAACAATGGTAAGTTAAAATTAATTGTTGAGCTTCGAAATGCTTTTGAAGCATTTTCCTTTAACAATTATATTTAGCGCTATTCGATTTGGACTTGCGTCAAAAGATAATGCCATTGGAGGACTTTGTTGGAGACTACGAAGGCACTTACGGATACGACAGCCGTGGCACTTTCATGGGTCACGCGGTTGCGGGATGTTCCCACACGCCCAATGGACGTCCTTACATCGCCGGAAAGCCCGAAAACTTCAAATTCAACATTGCGGATGAGATTTAGAAACTGAACAAGAGGGGATTTATAGTTGAGTTATTGTTTTGTTATTATTTAAGCGATTTTTGGTTTTAATTTTTTGGTTTTGTTGTTAATTAAGTTATATCATCGATCACTTTTTATGCTTTATTTTTAACTAATTTAACATTTTTGGCTAATAAAAAATCGATTTTTTATCGAGGGCGGTGAGATTTGCGTTGGCCAACCGTGACCTCCGCATCGAATGCCGTGTCGTTGTCCTGAATCAGTTGAATGTTTAATGATGCGCTGTTGTCGCATATCAAATGCCAAATCATTTGCCCCCATGCTTTTTGGCATGCTTAACCTCTGAATCGCCGATGCTTCCATTCCTTCCGCTTTAACCGCCGTTTCCTGCGGAAGCTGCTTCCCTCAATTGTGTTGTCCCCCCCCCCCAAGTGATTTTTATGGAAAATGAGTTCAGCTCATCTCGATGATGGGGCGGGCATTCCGGGCAATGGGCACAGAGAAATGCGGTGAATCCTCCCCACCCCCACACTTTTAGCCTCAATCCCAATCACTCGAACAAATTATGCACGACAAAAAACGATTTTCGCAACGTAAAATTTATGAGATTTTTTTTACCGTAATTATTATAATGTGATAGAATTATCGATCGTGTTTTTTACCGGACGTAATTATTGTAAAGTCGGAGATGGCCAAGAAAATTAAAAATCAAAAAAAGTGTAGAGCTATAGCCATAACTTTTTTGTTTGCTGTACGGCTCGGAGAAGAGGGGCGATTGGTGCGCGGACATTCCTGGCAATGGACAGAGAGAAATTCGGTGAATCACCCGCACTTTTACCATCCCCCCGACCCCCGCAACCAATCGACAACGCCAGCAGATCGGAATAACAAAAAGAAACCGACGAAAACAACAAAAATTGACCACTCATCGCTTTCCGCTAATTAGGCAATATGTGTAGTGGTGGCTCTGTACTGCTTGCCGCAGGCGCTGATTCATTCAAACCCGGCGGCATCGAAAGTTTAAGCTTCACTTTGTGTGCCACTAAAAAACAGAAAGGACAGTAATGGAAATCCCGATTTTGCGACGGCACCCTGTGTACAGGGATGTAAGGGATGGACAAAAGGTTAACAAAAGAACGACTTTTGGTCTCGGATAAAGCGCAGGACATTTGAAAGTTTTAAAGCAAATGACAAAACTCAAAATATTTGAATTTAAATGTATTCAAATTTAATTTTACAGTTTGGCCATTTACATTTTTAACACATCGTTTTGGCAAGATTGGCTTGTTTCTGCCCGCTTAACCCAAATTGTGTTGGAATTTTTGTTTTGCTTTTGTCGGATTTTATGCATTTTATGTGAAAAATTTGTTGACGGCAACCGATGCACCGCCATTTTGTGCCCGATTAAATATAAAACGATGAACAACTTTTTTCTGTTAAATAAATCTCAAATTTTTTTCATTAAAAATTCTAATTTTAAAACAGCAAATATTTTTGTCTATTTTTAAAAATTAAATCTTTAAGCAAACTTTTGGAAAAAGGCCAATTTTTACGTGCACAAAATGATAAAAACAAATTAAATTACAAATATTTTTAATAAAGCTGAACTGCTGCACTAAAATCGCCGCTTTGTCTGCCCTTAGATTTCGGCATTGTTTGCCTTTTGCTGAACATGACGCCAAAGTTATCAAAAAGTTGATAGCCGACAGGTGCCGCCGGGAAAATTCTTTAAAGATTTTACCATTTGTTAAAAATTACTCTAAATTTTAGAAATTTTGGATAAAAAATGAGCAAATATTGTTACATTTAGGACATTTTTTAAGCGCAAATTCAAAAGTAAAAAAAAATGGTTGAACATTAACCAATTTGGCCACAAAATTTAAATGGAAAAAAAATTCTTCAAAAATTCCAGAATTTTCAAATAAAGACAAATAAAGGACAACCCTTTAAAAAAGGGCATATGGGACCCCTGCAATATTGGCCTATTATTAATGTTTGTATATTCGTCGACCTTAAGCAGATTAAATTCCAAGGCTCATAATCATTTTGCACCATTTCTTTCCATAAACATTGTAATTGCATCCCCCCCCCCCAACTTGATTCAATCGCCCTATTCCATATCTATTCCCCCCGGTTCTTCCCCGATGTTTGGCCCTATTCGTTTTGTGTAGTTGGGCAATCTGTCCGCTCGCTTCAAATATTTATTTGCCTTTACATTTTGTTTGTTAAGTGCCCCCTCCGGGGACAAAACGGGCATCCAACTTTCCATCACATTTCCACTTCTCTTTCTCATTGCTCATCTGACTCCTCCTCTTCTTCCTACGGTACACTTTTTGTGAAATCTCCGATTTAATTATATGGTACTTTGGCAACCCTGATCCCATCCCATACAATCGTTTTCATCACCAATTGTACCAGTAACTTTTTTCAAACTTAACTAAACCAGTCATGCTTGATATCTCTTGAAAGCTCTAAGTCTTTAGAAGCTTTCATTAAGAAAGAGCTAAGCGATTCGAAACTTTGGCAGAATTATTTTAGAAATGCTTTCAACATCCTTTTCCAACCGATTTTTAATGGTAAAGTGAATTCAAAGTTTTTTTTTAATATTCTTAAGAAATTTGCATCAAAACCGAAACCGATAATCTACGCGATTCCCGTGAAGAATTCAACGAGATTTTTTACGGGAATCCTGTTTGGTATTTATTTCCGTCCTAGCTTAAATCACGCCAATCAAGGCCTTTTGGGGGGTCCGTGATTACGGATTTTTTAAAATCACGTCCAGCCCTGGTCTGAAGGCACCTAAACAGCCGGTACTTTAGAACTTGTAGTATAAATAAACATGTCAAAGACCGATTCAATCAATGGAGGGCACATAACAACTGATCCGGGTAAAAATGAATGAATATTATTATTTATTAAAACCTTTTTTGACATAATTACATATTGCCAATGTTTACAGAAAATTGTGCAACTTTTTCCAATTTGGACTCTTCCGTAGAAGTGCGTCTTTTTTCGGAGCAGCATCAGAACCGATTGGAATTTAATGGCAAAATTGGGAAAATTGAGAATTTTGTTGCAATTTTAAATCCGAATAAATGGCTTCGATGCGGTAAATTTAAACATTGCTTAAATTATCGAAATGCCAACGTTTTGGTAGATTTTTTAGATCCGTTTCGAATCGTCGGCTCCATTCTTATATTTATTTTCATTATTTATGCAATCCACGGATTGAATGGGCAAAAGGAAAATGGTCTAAAATGAATTAAGTGTATTAAATTAAATTTTGAATATTAATTACATATTGAATTTATTTGTTCATTTATGTCATTTTTGTTTGGGTAAATTTAAAGAGCAACAGAAAGAAATGCGCGAGATGAACGAGTCGCTGAAGTCTTCAAAAAAAGAGCTTGAAAAGGTGGGAATTTATGTCGCCGCCGGTGACAATAGGCCCCGCTAAAATGAATTAAAATCCAAATTAAATTTAAAGGGAATCAATCAAATAAAAGAAGAATTAATTGCAAAGATGGAGCAGTATCAGAAAGAACAGCAACAGAACATTGGCGACTTGAAGAAAACAGTTTCCGTTTTAAATGATACAATGAATGGAAAAAGTAATTCAGTTTCCGTCTTTTAGGCACATTTTGAGCTTTAATATTTTTGAATATATTTTCATTTTTTCAGGAATAATCCGACAACAAAATCGATGGGATTCTGCTGCATGTCACGAAAACCTCGCGCTCTCTGAGCCCGAACGATTGATTGTCCAACATAATAGTGATACGTGGAGTTCGGTCCGCGCTGAAAAGCGAATGCCGGAAAATCTTTACGGCATTTCCTACTTCGAAGTGAACATCCTAGCGAAAACAGGGTAATTTATAAATATTATAAAACATTTGCTTTAAAATATATTATATTTAGCAATATTTTGATTGGACTTGCGACTAAAGAAATGCCATTGGGCACATATGTTGGAAGTTTCGAAGGCACTTACGGATACGTAAGCGATGGCACATTTTGGGGTCACGAATTTGAGGGATGTGTGCACGCCGTCGATGGACGTCCTCTCATCGGAGGAAAGCCTTTGTTTGAGGAAGGCGACGTCGTCGGCTGCGGCGTCAATTTGGCAACTCGCCAAATTATTTACACAAAAAACGGGCAGCGTTTGGGTGAGAAAGATTAAAAAACTTTGGACAATTCATTTTTAAAAAAGCGGCGCAAATGTCCATTGGTTACGGATGGGGTACGGATGGGGGCGAATCTGACCGGCTCCCGGAAAATGCGTCAGTGATTATTAAAAGTCATGAAAAACATGTTTCTGGAGGTTTTTTGGGTCGAAGAATCCGTTTCTGACCTCTGTTACAACCAATTCCAAACTCCGGACCAGAATTCGAACATTGAAAATTCAAATTTTTCAAAAAAAAAATCATGTTTGGCGGCTACCGGTCCAAAGCCCACCACGGTTGCCTTTGGCTTGGGTGGGATTCGAGACACTTTTGACTGGAGTGGGATTCTGACCGGAACAGGGCTGCACGAAATTTCGTTTTGTATTTTCGTCGGTTTTTGAGTTTTGTTTTCGTAAGCACGATATTACACCGAAAGTAATAATCGAATTCATACTTTTGAATGATTTTGAGACCAAAATAAAATTTTTAAAATTTGGAATACCTCCCTCCTGTTCAACCAATTCGGAAGCTTCATCTTTTTTATTGCACAACTCGTTCAAAAATGCACAAAAAAAGTGCCAAAAAGCATTGTCGCCAAAGGAATTCGTAAACATAATAAGTGTTGAGGGTTTTGGAATTATTTTTATAGGCTTAAAAAAGGGGGAAACCGACTTTAAATTTATTTGTTTTTGCAGACACCGCCAATTTATTTGTCGATTCTGTCGTTTGGCCTTTTCGGGATTCGTTCATTTTTAAGCTTTCTCTCTATTTTTGTTCATCCTTCCAGGGCTCCTTCTCTTACTCAACATTTATCCCCTGGGGGCACATTCGACGGCAATTACGGAGGGGACCCCTTGGGGAAAGCATCTTTGGCCAGTTTGCACGGGGGCCGGCACTCCAACCGATCGCTAAAACTCTTGCTTTTCAACTTCCCGATTTTGTCAATAAATCTCCGGACGTTTGAACAGGCTTAAAAAGAGTCGCTAAAGAAAAAAAGTGCAGAATTAAAAAAAAAAGTATTTTTTTGTAAAAAATAAAACTTAGGTCAAATTATTGCTTTATTTTCTTCAAAATGCGTAGTGCACAATGCTCCGAAATTTACAATTTTGCTTAAAAATCTTGACCCCATATAATTGCCTCTTTTTTGTTTGAATGGCTCCATATTTCACTCACTTTTGTCAAAGCTAATTATTAATAACGATACAATTGTTGTGCCATAGAATTTGGAACTTAAACATTTTTTCAATATAGACAAAATCAAACATTTTATTCATTAGAATGGTTGCAACTTTAAATTCGAACAACTGGTTGCGATGCGGTAAGAACCATTTAAACTTTGCTTAAACTATCGAAACGTTCTAGTGGATTCTTTAGATCCGTTACGAATCGTGAGCTCAATTGTTCTGGTTCTTGTCATTTGCACGGTCCACGGGAATGAGTTCAAAATGAACGGTAAGTGTATTAAATTACATTTTGAATTCATTTATATAATTTTTGTTTGGATACATTTAAAGAGCAACAAAAAATGAACGAATCGTCTGGCCAAACGATGGTCGTCGCCGAATTGGAGGAGTATCAGAACACCCAAAATCGAAACAATGAACGTGAAGAGCAACTGAACGACTTTTTGAAGCAGTTTGTTGCGGAACAAAAGGAAACGAACAGAATGCTTCAGAAGCAAATGGGCGAATTAGGAAACAGTTCGAAAGAGCTCGAAAAGGTGGGGGATTTATGGACAAATAATTTAAAAGTTTCAGTTTGGCGGGATCGGGAATTTTGAAAAATCCGAAACTTTTGAAAAATACATACATTTATTCAATATAAATAAACTCTTTATTTAAAATATATTTCATTTTCAATAATTAAAGGGAATGAATCAGTTGAAGCGCGAATTGATTGCAAAGATGGAGCAGTATCAGAAAGAACAGCAACAGAACATTGGCAACTTGCAGAAGACACTTACCGTGTTAATTGATACAATTAATGGAATAAGTAAATCATTATTATAAATTTTGGTCAGAATTCGGAAATTCCCTGCCTTTTAGTCATCAGTTTTTTAACGTTAATATTTGAAAAAATAAAAATTATATTTCCTTAGGGCTAATCAATCGGTGGGATTCTGCTGCACGTCACGAGGACCTCGCACTCATTGAGCCCGAAAGATTGATTGTCGAACGTAATGGAGCGTCTTGGTTGGGTAAACATTATTCTGTTAAAATGATTTGATTGTTTATGAAAAGAGTTTAGGGACAATTTTTGAATTAACTCACTTTTCAGGGTGGGCCTCTGTCCGTGCTGAAAAGCGAATGCCGGAAAATCCTTATTCCGAAGTGAAAATCTTAAAGATAAAAGGGTAATTTATAAATATTATGTGCTTTAAAATATTTTATTATTATATTTAGCAATATTTTAATTGGACTTGCGACCAAAGGAATGCCATTGGACAAATATGTTGGACTTCACGAAGGCACTTATGGCTACTCAGTCCCTGGCAGATTTTGGGGTCACGAGGTCGACGGATGTTCCCACGCCGCCGATGGGCGTCCTGTCATCAAAGGAAATCCTTCGTTTTGGGAAGGCGACGTCGTTGGCTGCGGCGTCAATTTAAAAAATGGCCAAATTATTTACACAAAAAACGGAAAGCGTTTGGGTGAGAAAGAATAAGAATTTTGGGTACGATTCATTAAAAAAAAAGCCGTTTTTTTGGTTACGGACGGGGCGAACCTGACCCCTCCCTCCCGTTCAACCAATTCGGAAGCGCCCCCGGGACGCGAATTCGAAAGTTCCAAAAAAAAATGTTTTATTGCACAAATTGTTTAAAAATGCACCAAAAATGGACAAAAAGTATCATCGCCAAAGGAATTTCGTGAACATAATTGAAGTGTTGAGGGAGAGGGGGGTTTGAATTATTTTTGCCTAACTTTTTAAAGACTGAAAAAAGTTGGGGGGCAACTTTAATAAATTTTGTTTTTTTGCAGACAGCGCCAATTTATTTGTCGATTTTGCCGCCGATTTATTTCCATGTGTTTCGTTGTTCGGGCCTGGCGACAAAATTGAAGCCAATTTTGGGCCGAACTTCCAGTACAACATTGTCGATGGAATTTAGAACCTTCTCCCCGGCTTTTCCCCGATGTTGGGACCATTCGGACAATTGTCCGCTTCTTTCACATATTTGCCCCCCCCATTCATTCCCTTTGCATCTTTAGCCTTTGCCCCGTTTGTCCCCTCCGGGGACAAAAAGATCTTCCCACTTTTCCATCACATTTTCGCTTCTTTCTCATTGCTCGTCTGCCTCCTCCTCCTCCCCCCTACGGTACCAATTTTTGTAAAATCTCCAGCAAAATTTAAATTAAAAATAAATTCTTCAAAAATTCCAAAAAGCTCAATAAAGGACGGAAAAAGACGCGTACCCCAAATAAAGCATAAACCTTTAAAAAAGGGAATGCGGGGGATTCGATGGGCGGTTATGACACCAAGATTAAAGCGAATTTTGACCCCAATTTCCAATTCACCATTGCCAATAAGATTTAGAAACTGAAAAGTTTTATCATTTAATTTTTTCTTGTCGATCAAAGCATATTATCAATTCATTTCTTTCGCGATGTTTTCCCCGTCTCTATGGCTGGCATTTTGCAAGTGGCGGCCTTCCCACGAATTAGCACCAAAAGCACCGAATTTTGTTTTTGTGTTTGGTCATTATTAGCCTATTTTATACATTTATACTCGTCGACCTTAAAGCAGATTAAACCGGAATTCTTTCTCACGAGTTGGTAATCCAGAAGTTTCCTGTTTATTTTTTTCATTTTTGTTCTGGGAGTCTGTATAGAAATGAGAGATATAATCGGAAGCGCAGGACACGAAAGCTTTAAAAGCAAATGACCAAACTCAAATATTCAAATTTAAATGTATTAAAATTTAATTTTAGAGTTTTACATTTTTTACGCATCGTTTCGGCAAAATTGTCTTGTTTCTGCCCGCTAAACTCAAATTGTGTTGGCATTTTTGTTTTGTTTTTGTCGTATTTTTATGCATTTCATGTGAAAAATTTGTTGACGACAACCGATGCATAGCCAAAACGGTGACAGACATTTATTTGAACAACTTTTTTGTTAAATCAATTTTTTCGATACAAATTATAATTTTAAACCTAATTTTTTAAAAATTAAAACTCGTCTCAAACATTTTATTCATTAGAATGGTTGCAACTTTAAATTCGAACAACTGGTTGCGATGCGGTAAGAACCATTTAAACTTTGCTTAAACTATCGAAACGTTCTAGTGGATTCTTTAGATCCGTTACGAATCGTGAGCTCAATTGTTCTGGTTCTTGTCATTTGCACGGTCCACGGGAATGAGTTCAAAATGAACGGTAATATATTTAATTACATTTTGAATTCATTTATATAATTTTTGTTTGGATACATTTAAAGAGCAACAAAAAATGAACGAATCGTCTGGCCAAACGATGGTCGTCGCCGAATTGGAGGAGTATCAGAACACCCAAAATCGAAACAATGAACGTGAAGAGCAACTGAACGACTTTTTGAAGCAGTTTGTTGCGGAACAGAAGGAAGCGAACAGAATGCTTCAGAAGCAAATGGGCGAATTAGGAAACAGTTCGAAAGAGCTCGAAAAGGTGGGTTATTATGGACAAATAATTTAAGAGCTTTTTATGTATAGTTTGGCTTCTGGAAAATCCGAAACTTTTAAATTCAAAATATTTAAATAATTGTTATTTTTAATGCATTTGCATCAAAAATTCATTATTCGTCGTTAGCTATGATGAGAGGGAGGGGTAAAAGGGAATCAATCAGTTGAAGGAAGAGATAGCAAAGATGGAGCAGTATCAGAAAGAACAGCGGCAGAACATTGGCGGCTTGCAGAATACAGTTGCCGTTGCCGTGTTAAATGGAATACGTAATTCATTATTATAAAATTTTGTTCATAATTCGGTAATTCCGTCTTTAGGCACAGTTTACGCTTTTAATATTTTGAAAAAAAACAAAAATTATATTTTCATTTTTTTAGGAATAATGCGTCAACAAAACCGATGGGATTCCGCTGCAAGTCACGAGAACCTCATACTCTCTGAGCCCGATCGATTGGTTGTCCAATTTAATGGAGAGGGTAAATATTATTCTGTTAAAAGTGATTTGATTGTTTATGTAAAGAGTTGGGCAATAACTCAATTTTCAGTGTGGGGCTCTGTCCGCGCTGAAAAGCGAATGCTGGAAAATCCTTACTTCGAAGTGAAAATCCTAGTGAGCGGAAGGTAATTTATAATTATTATAAGCATTTGCTATGCTTTAAAATATTATTTTTATATTTATTTAGCCGTATTTTCATTGGACTTGCGACCAAAAAAATGCCATTGAACAACAACCCGGTTGGAGTTCACGAAGGCACTTTCGCATACGACAGCTGGGGCAGATTTTGGGGTCATGAGGTCGACGGATGTTCCCACGCCGCCGATGGACGTCCGTACATCGTAAAAGGAATGAATACCCGCGTTTGCCGTCGGCGACGTCGTCGGCTGCGGCGTCAATTTAAAAAATGGCCAAATTATTTACACAAAAAATGGAAAGCGTTTGGGTGAGAAAGAATAAAAAATTTGGCAATTCATTTTATAAAAAAAGCCGTTTCTTTTTACGGTGGACGAATTTGACCTCCCGCCCCGTTCAATCAATTCGAAGCCCCCGGGACGCGAATTTCGAAAGTTCCAAAAAAAATGTTTTATTGCTCAAATCTTTCAAAAATGCACGAAAAAGGGGCAAAAAGTGTTATCACCAAAGGAATTCGTGGAAATAATTGAAGTGTTGAGGGGGGTGGGGGTTTTGGAATTATTTCCGCCCAACTTTTTATAGGCTGAAAAAGGGGGGGGGGCAACTTTAATAAATATTTGTTTTTGCAGACACCGCCAATTTATTTGTCAATTCTATCGCCGATTTGTTTCCATGCGTTTCGTTGGGCCTGCCTGGCACCAAAATTGCGAATTTTGGGCCCAATTTTGGGCCGAACTTCAAATACAACTTTGCCGATGACATTTAGAAACTAAAAAAGAGGGGATTTATGGGGTTGTTGTCAAAGATTACGGTCGTTTTGTCATTATTTTGTTCCTTTGTCGATCAAAAAGCATTTTATCAATTCATTTTGTTTTCGAATTTGGACGATATTTTTTGTCTGTAAATTCAACTTCTTTCACGGTGTTTTCCCCGTTCCCATGGCCGGCATTTTGCAAGTTTGTTTTTGTTTTTGTTTTTGGTCATCTCTTATTGCTTTCACAGATTACGAAGCAGGGAGGGGATTAGCAAAATCGGAAAAAAAAAATTCGAAATTTCTGCATCCCCAATATTTGAAACGATTTCAAATCCGAAAACCCCCAAAAATCAGGGAAGATTTATTTGGAGAATTTTGCAAAATGATTTGAAAATGTTTGGAAATTTAATTTTTCCAAAAATCCTGGGCCGCATCCATTAAACATGATACCGAAAAACGATACGTTATTTTGTTCTCAAGAGATGGTGAAAGTTTGAGAAGGGTCTGCCAGAGGAAACAAAAGTTATGGAACCACTTTCTGAAAATTTGAGCACCGGGCAATATTATTAAAATTGTGTCTAATTGGGGAGATGATTTATGGGAAAAATAAAACTGCTTTTTGCTTTAAAATTTCGATAAAAAAATATTATTTATATAAAAGTTTGTGAATTTTTATTTGTTTGGTGTAAAATGTTGACCCAAAAACAGAGGAACAAAATATGATAATTTAAATAGGTTCAATTCTTAATCACGCCGATCACAGTGAATTTGTGGAAAATGATGAGCAAAAAAATTTTGAAAACAATTTAATTTAATGGAATTTTTAAAAATCAGTTTGTCCCAACCCCCCTGGGGGGTGGACAAAAAATAGTGCGCTTTTGTCTCGGATAACGCGCTGTGCAAGCGGAGTGTTCAAATTCGCTTAATCCGCGCTCAGGCTCGTAGTTTTGGTCACGTCAGTGGCTGCTCCAACCTTTTCAGGTTTGTCACGTGACGGCTCCAGCCTTTTCAGTTTGGTCACGTCAGTGGCTGCTCCAACCTTTTCAGTTTTGTCACGTGACGGCTCAAGCCTTTTCGGTTTTGGTCACGTAGTGGCTGCTCCAACCTTTTCAGTTTTGTCACGTCAGTGACGGCTCCACACGTCAGTGGCTGCTCCAACCTTTTCAGTTTTGTCACGTGACGGCTCCAGCCTTTTCGGTTTTGGTCACGTAGTGGCTGCTCCAACCTTTTCAGGTTTGTCACGTCAGTGGCTGCTCCAACCTTTTCAGTTTTGTCACGTCAGTGACGGCACCAGCCTTTTCAGTTTATTCACGTCAGTGGCTGCTCCAACCTTTTCAGTTTTGTCACGTGACGGCTCCAGCCTTTTCAGTTTATTCACGTCAGTGGCTCCTCCAACCTTTTTAGTTTTGTCACGTGACGGCTCCAGCCTTTTCGGTTTTGGTCACGTCAGTGGCTGCTCCAACCTTTTCAGTTTTGTCACGTCAGTGACGGCACCAGCCTTTTCAGTTTATTCACGTCAGTGGCTGCTCCAACCTTTTCAGTTTTGTCACGTGACGGCTCCAG
Organism: Globodera pallida; assembly: GCA_020449905.1. NCBI lineage: Eukaryota > Metazoa > Nematoda > Chromadorea > Rhabditida > Heteroderidae > Globodera > Globodera pallida. The sequence goes on from JAIXHY010000001.1 coordinate 6,450,805, forward strand.
CCTTTTCAGTTTATTCACGTCAGTGGCTCCTCCAACCTTTTTAGTTTTGTCACGTGACGGCTCCAGCCTTTTCGGTTTTGGTCACGTCAGTGGCTGCTCAAACCTTTTCAGGTTTGTCACGTGACGGCTTGCTCCAACCTTTTCGGTTTTGGTCACGTCAGTGGCTGCTCCAACCTTTTCAGTTTTGTCACGTCAGTGACGGCACCAGCCTTTTCAGTTTATTCACGTCAGTGGCTGCTCCAACCTTTTCAGTTTTGTCACGTCAGTGACGGCACCAGCCTTTTCAGTTTATTCACGTCAGTGGCTGCTCCAACCTTTTCAGTTTTGTCACGTGACGGCTCCAGCCTTTTCAGTTTTGTCACGTCAGTGACGGCACCAGCCTTTTCAGTTTATTCACGTCAGTGGCTGCTCCAACCTTTTCAGTTTTGTCACGTGACGGCTCCAGCCTTTTCGGTTTTGGTCACGTAGTGGCTGCTCCAACCTTTTCAGGTTTGTCACGTCAGTGGCTGCTCCAACCTTTTCAGTTTTGTCACGTCAGTGACGGCACCAGCCTTTTCAGTTTATTCACGTCAGTGGCTGCTCCAACCTTTTCAGTTTTGTCACGTGACGGCTCCAGCCTTTTCAGTTTATTCACGTCAGTGGCTGCTCCAACCTTTTTAGTTTTGTCACGTGACGGTTCCAGCCTTTTCGGTTTTGGTCACGTCAGTGGCTGCTCCAACCTTTTCAGTTTTGTCACGTCAGTGACGGCACCAGCCTTTTCAGTTTATTCACGTCAGTGGCTGCTCTAACCTTTTCAGTTTTGTCACGTGACGGCTCCAGCCTTTTCAGTTTTGTCACGTCAGTGACGGCACCAGCCTTTTCAGTTTATTCACGTCAGTGGCTGCTCCAACCTTTTCAGTTTTGTCACGTGACGGCTCCAGCCTTTTCGGTTTTGGTCACGTCAGTGGCTGCTCCAACCTTTTCAGGTTTGTCACGTCAGTGACGCACCAGCAGACCAACTGCGTTTCACCCTAGTTTTAAGCCTAAGCGTAAGCTTTTCAGGTGTATCACATGAAAATTGAAGAAATGTTTTATTCATTTTTTGTTGTGAATTTTTTCTATTTGTTTTGCTTTCAATTTCGGTTTAAGAAAGTTTCATTTTTAGAATTATTGCTTGGATTTTAATTTTTAAAACACTCAATTAAAAAAAACTTTAAAAAATCTTTTAAAATTTATGAGCCAATAGGTTAAGCAGTGTTTTCTGGCCATGACTTTTTTATTTCTGTTTGAATCAATTAGATTCTGTTAAGAAATAAATTCTATTCAATCAGAGCTTTCAAAATGAATTCCTCTAAAATTAATTAAAGTCTGCACATTTTTATATACCTAATTAAAATTCTATTTATTTCACTTTCAATATGAATCAGGCCAAAATAAGCCTACCCATACCCAAATATGGAAGTTTTGTTTAACAAATTATGCAAACCAATTATCATAAATAAGACAAACATTTTATCTTCAATTAGTTTTCCCATATTCCCAATGAATCACAACACATACTAAAAGTACATCCAAGCACCAATCAAAAATCGCATATTTTTAGTCATTGGCACTAAACAATAATTAATATATTTAAAACTCATTAATTTAATGGCCTAAATACCTGCTGGGTTTGTCATGCGCTCATTGGACATGTCGGCGTCCTTTGACCAATTTGGCACGCGCATTTAAAGCCATTAGCATTAAAAAGTTTGGATTACTCTTGCAGTTTGGCAACATTTTTAGCGCGAAAGTCGACAATACATCCACATTGTGAATGAATTCTGTCTACTGAAAGAGAGAAACGTTTCGTTTAACAAAAGAACATTAATTTTATTATGTTTTAAAAATATTTAAGTTTGAATGAATTCAAAATTAAAAATAGTCCTTCATTTTTAAGATTTGTCCTTTGTATAAGGGCTCCAATTTCAAAAATTAAAAAACTATTTTCAAATCCCATTTCATTACCAAATGTCGGACTCTGAGAGATTATTTTTGCATTTTAATGCTTTGTTTTTGCAGACAGCGCCAATTTGTTTGCCAATTCTGCCACCAATTTATTTGATTTATTTCCGTGCGTTACGGTGCTCGCTTTTGGCGCCAAAATTGAAGCCAACTTTGGACCGAACTTCAAATTCAATATTGTCGATGGCATTTAGAAATTGGGAAAGTAATTTTTTATGATTTGTTAACGATTAAACAGATCATTTTATCCTTTAAATCACTTTATTATAATTACTTTCTGATCAATAACAATTTTGAGCTTGACAAATTGTGAGTTAAATAAACTTTTGAATATCGGCCATGAAGAAATCTTAAAATTGTAGCCCTAGAGGCATAAGCAGGAAATCAATTGCAGTAAATTGGAGTGAAAACAACAACCAGAAAAACAAAATGATATATGAGCCCCCGGGGGCTCTTTAGGGGGGGGGGGAGATTTATTTTAAGAAACCACTAAAACCGCGGTTAACCGTCGCAGCCGTTGTGACTTTTTTCTTTAACCAAAAATCCGCCCCCAAAGATCGACATTTTCCCTAAAAAATTTTATTTATATTTTTTATGAAATTTTCAAAAACAAATGGTACATTTTCTATTCTGAGAGAAAAATTAATAAAAAATGACGAATTTTGAAGGATTTTACGCATAAATTATGAAAATTTAGGCCGTTTTAGAACATTTATTAGTCCATATTTTGGCACTTTTGGGGGTTTTTGGTCCATATTTTGGGGGTTTTTAGTCCATATATGAGGTTTTTATTCCATATAAATCCGCTCTCTACTCATCAGTGATCACTTCGAATTGACTGATGCTGCGGGCCGCAAATGAGAAAGACGTGCCAAATTTGAGCGAAACTCTGTTAATACAAATAAATAAATTAATTTTAATAAAATCAATATCTGCACGTTTCGTTATTATTTATGCGCATTTACCTTCCAATCCAGCTTCGTTTGCCCATTTAAAGCCAAAGCTCGAATGCAAAAATGTGGAAGAGCAGTCGTTGTTGTGGTTGTTGTAGTCATTGGAGTTGTTGTTGTAGAGGTTGTTATAGGCATTGGCACTAAACATTAATTAATATATTTTAATAACTCTTTCATTTAGCTGAGGCTGTAGATTTTTTAAAATTTAAATTCGGAACCATAATTTTGAAGAAGGACCTAAATGTTTCAGGCAATTTTAACCCCAAACTTATTGATGCTCACAAATCAGTGCTCTGAATTAAATTTGTTCAAAATTAACTCAAAAGGAATGCCTCGGATGTCAACGCTCCTCCAAAATATAATTTTGGGGACAATTGCTCAAAAAATTAAACGACTAAACAAATTGACTTTATTTCATTTAATTATGTAACAAAATGTTTTGAATCTTTTGATAACTTTAATTTCAGAGCTTTTGGTCCTTAATTATGAAAAAATTGGGGGCATGTGAACTATAACCTTTTTGAATTAACAAATTTATAAATTTTTTAAATAAATTGAAATTTGCTTCATTACCATTCGAGCAATTCAAAAATACACAGCGCTCCTCAATTCCCTTTTTGAACAGTGCCATGTTTTTATTCGCCCATTCATCGTACGTTTGCATTTCAATCCATGCACCTAAAGTGACCACAAAACTTTGGATTAAACGGTATCCAAGCCGCCCCCCCCCCGCTGTCAAGTGCGAATTAGAGTGCGGCAAAATCAAATTTGCGGATCCTGTTGCAAGATTGGAATTCATTTTGCAGGACCGGATCCTGCGGGATTAATCCTGCTAATCCTGCAAAAGCCCAAAAAAGTGCAGGATTGCGGACCGGATCCTGCAAAATCCTGCGCAGAATCCGGTCCTGCGCCGCACTCTAGTGTGAATCAGGGATGTAACCGGATTCCGGTTTCCGGACTTTTTATCAAAAAAAAATCGGTACCGGGACGGGATTTCCCGGTTTTTTCAGGTACCGGTTGAAAATCGTGGGCTCGGTCCCGGTTTTTCTGGTCCCGGTAAATCCCGGGTTTTCTGGTCCCGGTAAGTCCCGGTCCCGGTTTTACGAAAAACTGTAATTGTCAAACGGACTTTATGAGTGGAGAGGAGAAAGTTTCCTCTCCATTGCCAGGAATAATTTGATTTTGAACAGTTTCTTAACAAATCGAAAAGAAGATTTAAAATTTATTCCTTTAAACATTTTAAAACTTTTCCAAATGACACAAAAGCTAGAAATTGATTTGGCGGCATTTTGTCTCGCTTTCGGCTAGGATAGGCCGGGACCGGGATTGGTACTGAAATGTTCCATTTTCCCCATTTGGTTTTAATCCCGGTTTTTTAAAACTCCTTCAAATCACCCTTATATAATCCCGGTTTTTTTGGTTTTAATCCCGGTTTTTCAATACTCCTTCAAATCTCCCTTATATAATCCCAGTTTTTTTGGTTTTAATCCCGGTTTTTCAATACTCCTTCAAATCACCCTTATATAATACCGGTTTTTTACAAATCATTTTTTCTCTTTTTTTTTGTCCATTAGTCCCGGGTTTTTTGGGGTTTTTTCCAATCCCAATCTCGGCCTACCCTTCTTTCGGCACATAACTCATAGACCGGCAGCGCAGACCATATGCCGACAATGGTGATTGATCATTAATTGGCTCGAAAGGCAGCATCCAAACATTTTTGCTTATTCTATGTAAAGAAAAATTAAAATTATTTTAAAAAAATTAAATCGCTGTTATTTCACTAACCAAATAATAATGCACAATTCAAAAGTGGAATAAATGTGTAGATAAAACTGCATTAGCCTGGACTTCACCATTTCACTTATTTTATTAATGAATCATTCATCGTCCAACGTCCGTCAGCAACGAATAAATAATAAAAAAAATTAATTCACACAATTCATTATTTAAAATCATTTGAGCAAATGGGGGAAAACATTTTTCTACAGAATCTCTCCGATTTTGTCAACTGATAGAGGAAATCAGTAGGAATTTGAAAACAACAAAAAAATAAAAGAGCTTCACCCCCTTTGGCGGGGGACTCTTCCGGTGGCACGGCACTTCCATTGTCATTACGCGCTACAAAACCACTTAAAATTTTAAATTTTGTTAACGGCGGCGCCTATCGGCACCGCCGCCCCCCCCCAAATGTGCCATATTCTGTTGGTTTTCTGCTTATTTTATCATCAATTAAGATGTTTGTAACACTTTTTGTTAGAAAACTTGAAAGTGAATTATGAGTCGATCCCCTCCAATTTTAAAACGCTTCAAAATTTTAAAATCTTGGAAAAAAAAAATTAGTTTTTTGAAAACTTGAGCAGCAAAAAAAATTTTGAGCAATTTTCTTAGCACAAACCTTTAAAAACTTTTAAAAAAATTTCCCGACGCCCCCTTTCGGCGCCGTCAGAAGGCCCTTAAAGGTCGAAAGTTTTAAGCCTATTCATTTTTGAGTTTTTCTAGAACTTCTTTTACAAATATTTCAAAATTTGATGTTAATATCTGATTAACAATTTTACCATGTAAAAAAAAAGTTTAAGCGCCATTATTGTATCCGGGTATTTGGTTTTAATAAAGGCCATAAAATGGAATAAAATTTAAATATGTATAGCATTAACTCAGCTCTACTTCCGAGACGCGTATCGTAATTTTTGACCGGACTTGGACCCCAGATTTGGGAGAAGGGTCGGCGATGCCGATAGGCGCCGCCGGAGAAAATTTTGAATTTTGTACTCAATTTGTTAAGAGATTTTCAAGCAAAATTTTTTGAAGTTTTTACAAATTTTTTGGCGGTGCGTTTTTGCGCTTCGTCGGCATGTGGGCCCTTTTAATCCACGAGCAAAAATTCAAAAAAGAAGATGACCAACTAACAAGCAGCTACACTAAAATATACAAAATGCCATAAATCGGGCCCAACCAATTTTATTATAAATTTATCTAATTCAAATTATTTTCTTCTTTTGTAATTTTCTTTTTTCGTAATTCACCAGCTTTTATAAATCAAAACTGAAATCGTTGAAGATTGAGGGCGATTCAAACCTTTTTTTTTACTTGTGGGATTTTTCGAAAAATGAGATCTTTATGGGTGCATTTTTCGGCTTTTGTTGTATGTTTTTTAAGGAATTATTCAATTTTAGTCATTAATTCAAGAATTCGCTGTCGAGCCCCAGAAAATCAGTACAAAAAAAAGTACATCAAGCTGAAAACAGTACATTTCTTTTAAAAAAAGTACGAATGGGCTCCCCGATTTTACTCATTAAAAGAGCCTTCGAAAGGTTACCTCCCCGCATTTTTCCCCCTCCTCTGATTACGGCTTTTCAACAACCTTATTAGCGGTTAAATGATTTGTAAACAATGCCGTATAATAATCGCAACAAGCAAAAACAACAGTGCCAGTGCCGCAGGGTAAATGCCAATAAAAAAAGAAAAGACAAACAGTAAACGATGGATGAAAACAAGCGAATTTTTAATGCACTTACAAATTAAATGGATAAACCGATAAAGACATTAAACAAAAACAACAAAAGGGTTTTGACTCGTCGACAGAGTTGAATTAATGGATGATGATTAACCTGGTGCTAGGTTGTTTCGTAAAAACTGCGACCATGGGCGTTTCGTAAATTCGCCACATATATTTTATGAAGTAATTTTAGACATCATAACTTTATTCACACCGCAACAAATCACTTAAGCCTTATACCAATGGAAAGCTCTAAATGATTAGAAAAAGCAATACAGCAAAGTTGAAGCGGTTTGATAAGTTTAAAAAAAGTTATAATGTAAAACTGCCAAAAATTGGGCTTTTTCGTGGTTTTCTGATTATAACTTTTTTAAATTTTGATTTACTGCTTTGCTTAGTTTTACAAATAGTTTTTATGCATATAGAGCTTTCCGTTGGTATAAGGCTTAAGTGATTTGTTGCGGTGTGAATAAAGTTATGATGTCTAAAATTACTTCACAAAATATATGTGACGAATTTACGAAACGCCCATGGTGGCAGTTTTTACGAAACGACCCAGCACGGATTAACCTCCAGAGCTCATAATCATATTTCTTCTCATAAACATTGTTGCTCCCCCCTCCCCTCCCCCACTTTACCCTCCCCCCCCCCAGCCCTCCCATCCTGCATTCAATTTTCTTCCATTCATTCATCGTCTTCCAGCAGCTCTTCTCCGATGGATGTATGGCCGGCCCCCTATTCGTTTGTGTAATCGGGCAATCTGTCCGCTCGCTGCACATTTCTTCGATCTTTTGCCCTTTCCTCCCCCCCTCCCCTCATTTACATTTACTTTGTTCAGTGTCCCCTCCGGGGATAAAACAACCCAACTTTTCCATCACATTTTCACTTCTTTCTCATTGCTCACCTGCCTCCTCCTCCCGTTACGGCACCAATTTTTGTAAAATCTCCGGTTAAGTTTCGGATTTTTTTCCAAAAATGTCCGGGAATTCAAATCCGGTTACATCTCTGGTGCACGGCCACTCATTCCAGCCAAAACCGAACCGAACCCGAAATGGTTCGGTCTGAGGGCACCTATAAAAACCCGTAATTTAGTAGTTGTATTAGTAAATAAACATGTCAATTTCGACTAATTCAATCAATGAAGGGCACATAACAGCTGATCCGGGTAAATTGATTATTATTATTATTATTTATTAAAACACTTTTTATTACATAATTAATTGCCAAATGTTTCCAGAAAATTGTGCAACATTTGTCAATTTTGATTCTTCTGAAGAAGTTCGTCTTTTTTCGGAGCAGCATCGGAACCGATTGGAAATGAATGGCAAAATTGGGAATTTTGTTGCAATTTTAAATCCGAACAACTGTTGGCGATGCGGTAAATTTAAACTTTGCTTAAACTATCGAAACGTTCTGGTGGACTCTTTAGATCCGTTTCGAATCGTGGGTTCCATGCTTGTATTTATTTTTGTGATTTATACGCTCCACGGATTGAATGAGCAAAAAGAGAACACCGACGCTTTGATTGAAGCACAAAAGAACAATGGTGGGGGAATTGTTGTTAAATGCTTTCCTTTACTTTTTAAAAATATATTTAAATTCAAAATAATAATTTTAAATAATTTATTAGGAATAATCCCACAACAAAATCGAAGCAATGAACGTGAAGGGCAACTGAACGACTTTTTGGGGCAGTTTGTTGAGGAACAGAAGGAAACGAACAGAATGCTTCAGAAAGGGAATGCCGGCATTTTCTATTACGAAATCAAAATATTAGGGGAACACAGAGTAAGTTAAATTAAGCTTCAAAATGCTCTAGAAGCTTTTCCTCTAATAAATTATATTTAGCGGTGTTCACATTGGACTTGCAACCAAACGAATGCCATTGGACACATATGTGGACATGACGAAGGCACTTACGCATACGATAGCTTGGGCAGTTTTTGGCGCCACGCGAACACCATCTTTGGAAAGGAGCCCACATTTGGGGAAGGCGACGTCGTCGGCTGCGGCGTCAATTTGGCAACCCGCCAAATCATTTACACAAAAAACGGGGAGCGTTTGGGTGAGAAAGAAAAAGAATTAAAATTAAGGGTATTCAGTTTTCTTGTATTAGAGATAAAGAGGAATTGGAATGGTTTTAATGTATTTAATAGAGGCACACGTATTTACTCTTTTAATCCCCCATGGGCATATTATTTTTCAACCTACTTAGAGAGTGGGGGATTATTAAGGGTGGGGGATTAAAAGAGTAAATACGGTATACGTATGAATTTATTCCACAATTTTACATTTAATTTGTTTATTTTTGTAGACACCGCCAATTTGCTTGTCGATTCTGCCGCCGATTTGTTCGATTTGTTTCCGTGCGTTTCGTTGTATCACACTGGCAACAAAATTGAAGCCAACTTTGGACCGAACTTTAAATACAACGCCTTTTGGGTTTAGAAATTAGAAAAGTACTAAGTTTATGATTTTTGTTGTTGTTGTTGAAGATTAACCCGCTCAGTTTTCCCCATTAATCACTTTATTATACTTATTTTTTGATCAATAACAATTTGGAGCTCGACAAAATTTGAGTTAAATAAACTTTTATCACCGGCGGGGCTGAGACTTTTGTCGAGCCCAAATGTAATGGGAGTGGGAGGGTGGGATTGATTGGAGCGGCGGTTCCAATGCTTTTGGTTTTGGATAACGCGCTGTGCAATCGGATTGTTCAAATTTGCATAAGCCGTGCTCTCAGAAATGTCCTAAACCCGAATTCACAACGTCATAGCAATTTCAATTAAGACAATTTCTTCTCAATTTATAAGGCACCACCTTGTTTGTTAAAATTTGAAAATTCATTAAGAAAGGTGTTGGGTGGCCGGCCATCCCAGGGGAGGAGGGGAAGGGCGGACTCGCTGGGGGGGGGGGGGGGGGGGGGGGGATGTTGGCATGGGTAAAGAGACCGGTCCCTGGCCTCCTTGAACTTCCAGAACAGTTCGGTCCTTAGCGCTTTATTGTCTTGGCGGAGAAATGATATGGAATAAATGATATGGCACGGACGGATGTGAGTGAGTGATTGAGATCAGCAAATGAATGCAAGTCTCAAGAGATCGAACAAATGTGAGAGCATTGTGAGAAAGTATTTCAACGGGACTTCCACCGGGAATTAAAATGAGAAAATGAAAGAAATGAATTAAAAATGACGGAAGCGATTTTGGTTTATTTAAAATGAGAAATTTTCGGTTAAAATGAGTGTTTTTTGACACTATTTTTGGTTAAAATGATTGCATTCAAATGAACTTCAACGGACATGGCACACGCAATCGCTGAACACACAGAATTTTTAAGGCCTTAGTTTATCCGTAATTCACCAAGAACAAGCTGACAGATCATCAAGATCGTTTCGAATTGACTGATGCTACGGGCCGCAAATGAGAAAGACGTGTGCCACATTTCGCGGAAACTCTGTTAATACAAATTAAATTAAATTAAATTAATTTTAATAAAATCAATATCTGCACGTTTTGTTTTTATTTATGCGCTACCTTCCAATCCAACTTAAAGCCGAAGCTGGATGCAAAACTGTGGAGGATCAGTCGTTGTTGTGGTTGTTGGAGTTGTTGTTGTGGTTGTCGTTATAGTCATTGGCACTAAACATTAATTAATATATTTTTAATCATTAATTTAATGGCCTAATACCTGGTGGGGTTGTCATGCTGTCATTTGACATGTCGGCATCCTTTTGACCAATTTGGCACGCCCATTTAAAGCCATTAGCATGAAAATGTTTGGTGTACTTTTGCAGTTTGGCAAAATTCTAGCGCGAAAGTCGACAATACATCCCCATTGTTTTTCAATTTTGAAAATTTTCCGGAGGGATTTTCCGGAAAAATCCTAATCCGGAAAAATCCGGCCGGAGTCCGGTCCGGCACCGGTCCCTAGTAATTAGGGAATGTACGGAGGCTTGAAAAAAGCATTTTGGTAGTGAAGCTAATGCTAATAGGCTGCAAATTGCGGTCCCTGGTGAATTTTTTTTAAATTTAAAATTTTGAAATGCATGTTTCAGGAATAAAAATATGCGTAGAACAGAATCCAAGGTCGGATTTTGCGAATGCCGAATTGTTAAAATTTGAAAATTCATTAAGAAAAGTGTTGAGTGGCCATCCTAGCAGCAGGGGAGTAAGGGGAAGGGCGGACTCGCTGGTGGATGAGGGCATGGGTAAAGAGACCGGGCCCTGACCTCCTTGAACTTCCCGAACAGTTCGGTCCTTAAGCGCTTTATTGTCTTGGCGGAGAAATGAAATTGGAAACAAATAAATGATATGGGGCAACGATCACGGGCGGATGTGAGTGATTGAGATCAGCAAATAAATGCAAGTCAAGAGATCGGAAAATGTGAGAGCATTGTGAATATCAATGGACTTCCACCGGAATTAATATGTGAAAATGAAAGGATTGAGAATTAATGGAATTTGTGAAGAATCCCCATACATTTGATGCCCTCTAAAAGTTGGTTGTCGTAAAAAGATTGGATGTAAATGGCTGAAGCGATTTTGGTTTATTTAAAATGAGCATTTAGGTATTCTGTCAATATTTTCGGTCATTTGTCCGTTAGCACGTCAAATTGCATCCAAATGAACTTCAACGGACATGGCACACGCAATTGCTGAACGCACAGAATTTTTAAAGCGCCTAAATTTTCCCGTAATTCACCAAGAACAAGCTGACAAACTCATAATTGGCTAATGCTGCGGGCCGCAAATGAGAAAGACGTGCCACATTTCGCGAAACTCTGTTAATACAAATAAATTAATTTAATTTAATAAAATCAATATCTGCACGTTTCGTTATTATTTATGCGCATTTACCTTCCAATCCAGCTTCGTTTGCCCATTTAAAGTCAAAGCTCGAATGCAAAAATGTGGAAGAGCAGTCGTTGTTGTGGTTGTTGTAGTCATTGGAGTTGTTGTTGTGGAGGTTGGTATAGGCATTGGCACTAACCATTAATTAATATATTTTAAATCATTAATTAATGGCTTAATACCTGCTGGGTTTGTCATGCTGTCATTTGACATGTCGGCATCCTTTTGGCCAATTTGGCACGCCCATTTAAAGCCATTAGCATCAAAATGTTTGGATTACTCTTGCAGTTTGGCAACATTTTTAGCGCGAAAGTCGCAACACATCCCCATTGTGAATGAATTCTGTCTCCTGAAAGAGAGAAGCGTTTCGTTTAACAAAAGAAAATTAATTTTATTATGTTTTTAAATATTTTAAGTTTAAAATTCATTCAAAGCTCTTAAAAATAGTCCTGCATTTTTAAGATTTGTCCTTTGTATAGGGCTCCAATTTCATTCAAAAATAAAAAAACTATTTTTAACTTTTTTATTTAGCTGGGGCTGGAGATTTTTTCAAATTAAATTCTGAACAATAATTTTGAAGCAAAATTAAAATTTGTTCAAAATTAACTCAAAAGGGATGCCTCGGATGTCAACGCTTTCCCAAAATATAATTTTTAGGACAATTGCTTAAAAAAATTAAACGACTAAACAAATTGACTTTGTTTCATTTAATTATGTAAAATTACTTCCAAAATAATTTAAATTTTTTGGTAACTTTAATTTCAGAGCTTTTTGTCCTTAATTATGAAAAATAGGGGGCATGTGAACTATAACCTTTTTGAGTTAACAAATTTATAAAATTTTCAAATAAATTGAAATTTGCTTCATTACCATTCGAGCAATTCAAAAATACACAGCGCTCCTCAATTCCCTTTCTGTAGAGACAAGAAACTTCCAATGTTCAGTGTTATTTGCCCACTCGTCTTTCTGTGTACGTTTTTGCATTTCAATCCATGCACCTAAAGTGACCGCAAAACTTTGGATTAAAAGTAGGGGTTGTACGGAACTGGTACCGGGACGGGATTTCCCGGTCCCGGTTTTTCTGGTCCCTGTAAGTACCGGCCCCGGTTTTTCTGGTCCCTGTAAGTACCGGCCCCGGTTTTTCTGGTCCCTGTAAGTACCGGCCCCGGTTTTTCTGGTCCCTGTAAGTACCGGCCCCGGTTTTTCTGGTCCCTGTAAGTACCGGCCCCGGTTTTTCTGGTCCCGGTAAATCCCGGTCCCGGATGGCATGTTAAAGGAAAACGAATTTTACATTACTTTAATGATTTTGTACTTTTTCTAAGTGCCAAAAATTCCATTAGGGTTCAATTTTTGGGTTTTTCAAAACTCTTTCAAATCTCCCTTATATAATCCCGGTTTTTCAAAACTCCTTAAAATCTCCCTTATATAATCCCGTTTTTTTGGTTTTAATCCCCATTCAAATCTCTTATATAATCCCGGTTTTTCTAAACTCCTTCAATCATATAACCCCGGTTTTTTACAAGTCATTTTTTTTCTCTTTTTTTGTCCATTAGTCCCGAGTTTTTTGACCGGGATTTTTTCCAATCCCAATCCCGGCCTACCCTTCTTTCGGCACATAACTCATAGACCGGCAGCGCAGACCATATGCCGACAATGGTGATGCTCATTAATTGGCTCGAAAGGCAGCATCCAAACATTTTTGCTTATTCTATGTAAAGAAAAATTAAAATTATTTAAAAAATTAAATCGCTGTTATTTCACTAACCAAATAATAAATGCACAATTCAAAAGTGAATAAATGTGTAGATAAAACTGCATTAGCCTGGACTTAACCATTTCACTTAAATGAATCATTCATCGTCCAACGTCCGTCAGCAACGAATAAATAATAAAAATTCACACAATTCATTATTTAAAATCATTTGAGCAAATGGGGGAAAACATTTTTCTACAGAATCTCTCCGATTTTGTCAACTGATAGTGAATCAGTAGGAATTTGCGCAAAAGAATAAATGTCGTTTAATTTTATTAAATAATGAAAATAACATCTAGTAGTATCACAATAATTTACTAATTAAATTTCTCCAGCGGGGAATTGAGCATCGGGGAATTCTCCAGTATCAGGCACCGGGGAATTCTCCAACGGGGAATCGGGCACCGGGGAATTCTCTTGCGGGGAATTGTGAGTCGTTAATTTCCACGGTAAGAATTTTGGGGCGGGGGGGGGAAATTCTCCGACACTCTATGCCATTTTTTTGTGCAAATTTGCAAAAATTCGGGGTCTAAATCCGAAGAGCTTCACCCCCTTTGGCGTTATGTGCCCGCCCGTGTCATTCCCGACCATGGACCTCGGGGGGGGGGGGGAAACTCTTCCGGTGGCATGGCACTTCCATTGCCATTACGCGCTACAAAACCACTTAAAATTTTAAATTTTTTTAACGGCGGCGCCTATCGGCACCGCCGTCCCCCCCCCCCCCACCAAAATGTGCCATATTCTGTTGGTTTCTGCTTATTTTGTCATCAATTAAGATGTTTGTAACACTTTTTGTTAGAAAACTTGAAAGTGATGAGTCGATCCCCTCCAATTCTTAAAACGCTTCAAACCTCGGACCAGAAATCGATCGAAAATTCAAATTTTCCCCAAAATCAAGTTTGGCGGCTACCCGTCCGAAGCCCACCACGATTGCCGATTCAGTCTTGTACTGAAGCTAAGCCTAAGCCTAGCTTAGGCCTAAGCCAAACAAACCTCAAGCCAGCGTGGCTTAGGCCTAAGCCTAACGAACTCCAAGCCAGGGTGGCTTAGGCCTAAGCCAAACAAACCCCAAGCCAGGGTATCAGAATCGGATTCTTTGACCCCAAAGACCTCCAGAAATATGTTTTACATAACTTTTAATAATCACTGACGCATTTTCTACTAACGTCTTTTCCGGGAACCGTCGGAAGGCCTTTAAAGGTCGAAAGTTTCGAGCCTATTCATTATTGAGTTCACCATGTAAAAAAAGTGTAAGCGCCATTATTTTATCCGGGCTTGGTTTTAATTAAGGCTATAAAATGGAATAAAATTTAAATATGGATAGCATTAACTTAGCTCTACTTCCGAAGTAATTAATGATGCCATAAATGCTTAAGGTTATATTCAGTTTTTTTTGCCATTTGTGCCGTCCAAACTTATTTTGTAAAGCAAAATCAACAACAACAAAAAAAGGTGTCAATTTGAGTGTCTGTCAAATCTTCTCGTCCGGTCTTCTACATCAGATCAAATCAAATCCCGAATAAGTCGCTCTAATTCTAAGGTTTTTCAAAGGAATACTAAATGCTATTCTAGACTTCTCTCGTTAAACCTTGTTTGCAAAAAATAGGCTAAAAGCAGAAAATCTCGGCTCGAGTGATCATATTCCCGACAACAATATACACATGGCCCAATTTCCCTGGCCAAGTGCAACACTTCCTGGAGCTAAAGTGCCAAATTGGCTGCCAAACAAGCTTTAATCAGACACAAGCAAAAAGAAAAAGAAACAGACTTTAATCACTACACAGTGAAAAACAAAATAACAACAAATGTGGACAAAAAGGCCTTGCGGCTAGGGAGAGCAATATCAACATTTTTGTTGATATTAAGTAAATATCAACGTTACGTTGATATTTATTAAAATCAACATACATTACGCCAACAACGTAAATATCAACGTTTTTAAACGAACGGTCTTTATTTTGCATGGTCAGACTTAGAAGGCAGAGAAAAAAAGAATGAGTTAAAAAATGTTGATATTTATGTTGTCATTACGCCAACAATACGCCAACAATGTAAATACCAACATTTTAAAATCATCTCATTTGAATTTTTCTTCCTTTTTTCTCTGCCCTCATGCAAAATAAAGACCGTTTTTAAAAATGTTGATATTTACGTTGTTGGCGTAATGTACGTTGATTTTAATAAATATCAACGTAATGTTGATATTCAATTTCAATTTTTCTCCTTAAGAAAATGTTGATATTGCGCTCCCTACTTGCGGCTACAACAATGGGAATGCAGACCATTAGGTTATGAGCGCCCCTGCTTCAGCGCGCTTGGTATCTGCCCGGGGGACGTCGCTGTCTTTCCGCACTCTCATCCAGCCCGCTCCTGCGCGTAACGAAGTCAGCGCTCTCCTCCACCACGAATCCGATACAATCGGAGTTAGGCCCGGTGCCGCGTGTCCCTTTCTTTTGACCATCTCCTTCTTGGCCGCATGGGTGCGCGGTTGATAATCGTGAAATTGTTGGTCAGATTTTGGTTTAATTATGGGAAAAGTGGCCAATTTTTTGATTAAATCGTAAATAGGTTGTTAATACTTACATATTTAGGCTTTCAAATGTCAAGCAATTTTCACTGAAATTTGCGAGGGAATTGTTCACCGCATTGAAGAAAACAGTTTTCTCATCTGCAAAGGCCTTCCAACCACCCTGCGCTTATTTGAAGCTAAACGAATGTTCGCCGGCATGTTTTTATTTTAAAATGATTTTCTCTAAAAAATAGTTTGACAAAATTTAGAACTTCGTCACGCCGTCTCATTTATAAACGCCATGCCAAAAGGATTTTCCGGAAACGCCGGAAACAATCGACGTATGAATAATAATGCTTTTAAACGTTTGTTGAAAATTTTAATCGTTCAAAGTTGTGTATTTAGCTCCAGGAAGTGTTGAACTTGGCCAGGGAAATTGTCACACAGTGCGTCAAGCGAATCGGTGGAGGCGCATGACTTAGAGCTGTTGGCCACGTGTATGTTTATTTGAATGGGGCTATCAAATTGTTGTCGGGAATATGATCTCGAGCCGAGAATCTGCTTTTAGCCTATTTTTTTTTTGCAAACAAGGCTTGACGAGAGAAGTCTAGAATAGCATTTAGTATTCCTTTGAAAAACCTTAGAATTAGAGCGACTTATTCGGGATTTTTGAGAAAAAATCAATTAACCAGTCCATATTTTCGTCATTTTATGGGGGAAAAAACCTCGGCTCTAACAATAACGCATATTAAATGGGAAAAATAGTTAATGAATGCACTTTAATTCATAAAATTTGATCTAATACCCAAAATGAGAACATTTGAAAACGAATCTTTAATTAATATTTAAATTCCCTCCCCCAAAGCTTGACAAAATCAATTTGTTTTATTTTTGTACAGTCCTGCGCACAAAGTGTTATGTGATCAATAACATCTAAAAACGGAGGACTTGATCTGTTGTAGAAGACCGGACGAGAAGGAAAGACACTCAAATTGACACCTTTTTTTGTTGTTGTTGATTTTGCTTTACAAAATAAGTTTGGACGGCACAAATGGCAAAAACTGAATATAACCTTAAGCATTTATGGCATCATTAATTACTTCGGAAGTAGAGCTAAGTTAATGCTATCCATATTTAAATTTTATTCCATTTTATAGCCTTAATTAAAACCAAGCCCGGATAAAATAATGGCGCTTACACTTTTTTTTACATGGTAAACTCAATAATGAATAGGCTTGAAACTTTTGACTCAAAAATTACTTTTTGTTTAATCCTTGGCAATTTTTATCAGATGAAGCAATTTGTTACAACGTTATAACAATTTAACGAAAACCAATTGGTAAATGGCTCGAAATCCGGGAGTGGAGACGTGAGTGCCCGCTTCGAAAGAATTAAACCAAATATATGTTTCTTAATTCGTCCATTTGCTTCCGAAGCATTCTGTTCGTTTCTTTTTGTTCCTCAACAAATTTCGCCAACAAGTCGTTCAGTTGCTCTTTACGTTTAGGGATTATTCCTTAATAAGTGCATTTACTTTATTATAATTTAAATATATTTTTAAAAGAAAAGGAAAACATTTAACAACAATTTCTCTACCATTTTTCTTTTGTGCTTCACTTATGCAGCAAAATGTTTATTTTTGGCATAAAATGTGTTTTTTTAATCATATTTTTCTCCACCAACAATTTTCTCAACATTCGGGGTTGGAAATTACAGCTTCTTCCATGGATTTTCGAATTTTGCCGATTTTCGATTTTCAAAAACGCAAAATTTTTTTGCGAATTCTGCTTTAGTAGGGGGGAGGGGACGGCGGTGCCGATACAATTTTTGAATTATTGACTCAATTTGGTAAGAGATTTGGTTTAAAAATACGATCCTAAAAATCAGTACAAACAGAATTTTGATAAAAATGAGCAAAATTCTTTTACATTTTCGACATTTTTTAAGCGAAAATTCAAAAAAGAATACGAAAAATGCTTGAAAAAGAATTAATTTGGCCATCTGTCTAGACTCTAGAGATTAATTCAAAATTTAAACGAAAATTCTTCAAAAAGCTCCAGAAATCTCAAATAAAGGACAAAAAAGGACGTGTACCCCAAATAAAGTACAAATCTTTAAAAAAAGGACATTTCAATTTTAGATATTGGGATATCCCAAAAAAGAACAAATCTTTAAAAAAAGGACAGATACGACCTCTGTTCTTACCGAATCGCCACCATTTGTTCGGATTTAAAATTGCGTCAATTTTGCCATTCATTTCCAATCGGTTCCGATGCTGCTCCGAAAAAAGACACACACTTCATCGGAAGTGTCAAAATTGGAAAAAGTTGCACAATTTTCTATAAACATTGGCAATTAATTATGTAATAAAATGTTTTTAATAAATAATAATATTCGATTCTTTTTACCCGGATCAGCTGTTATGTGCCCTCCATTGTCAGAATCGGTCAAAGCTGGCGTTTTTATTTACTAATACAAGTTCTTTAGGTGCCTTCAGACCAAAACAAACTGAAATTTCCCTTATGGCATTTTTCTTTCTTGGTATTTTCACCTTTTGCTTAACCTATTGGCGCATGCTAAATTCATCATTTTAAAAAAAATTGTTAGGATTTTAAAATTTGACTTGGCATTATGTATTTTCTAATTTTTTTAGCTCAAAATTTAAAAACACTAAAAAGCGGCTTCTTTAAGGAGGTAAAAAAGTCTCGTGTTTCGAGACTAGAAATCCGAAAGTGAGGCACGAAAAAATTCGAGGCACGAAAAACGTGTGGTTTGAAGGTTCTAGAACGCATTTCCATGTGCATATTTTTGCATATTTCGCGATTTATGTGCATATATATTTGTGCATATTTCGCTATTTAGGTGCATATTTTGGCATTTTTCGCCATTTTTATCTATATTTCACTATTTTCAAAAATTCCGCAACAAAAATGCAATAAAAATGAAAAATATACCCCTAAGGATCGACTTATTAAAAATTTTCAAAAAATGCACCCATAAAAATTGACTTTTTCGCGACTAAAATTTTTGCCACCAAAAAATGAAAATTTTTAAAATTCTGCTTATTTTCAAAATTTATGTGCATATTTTTTCATTTTATGTGCATATTTTGCAATTTTTGGTGCATATTTTATGCACATATTTTATGTGCATATTTTTTGCCGCCCTAATGATGACTGAGGTGGCGCCGAAGACAGAGGGACCGACCGATCGGACATAAACCAATTCTGTGCCATGAAAATTATTATTAAAAATTCCAAATCACAAAAATCTTAAAATTCTCTAAAAAAAAAATGCCAAAACAACAAAAACATTCAGCTTAGTTTTAAAATAATATTTTTTATCGAACATTTAAAGCAAAAAGCAGTATTATTTTTATACACAATTTTAATAATATTGCCCGGTGCTCAAATTTTCAGAAATTGAGTTTTTTCAAATTTGAATCGGAAGATTTTAAGAAAATTTGAAAAATCATTTCTAAAAGTTGCTGTCAGGGGGTGGGGGCGGCGGACATAAAGAACGTCTTCTGTAAATAAATTTGCTCATAGAAAAATGTTCCATAACTTTTGTTTCCTCTGGCAGACCCTTCTCAAACTTTCACCATCTCTTGAGAACAAAATAACGTATTTTTCGGCAACAAAAACAAATTCTCTGCTTTTGGTGTTAATTCGCGGGGAGGTCGGTCGATGGTCGGTGTGCTTTTGGTCCTCTCAACTAGAGATCGGATTGATCGAAATTCTCGATCAAAATCTCGATTCAATCAATCTTCAAGTCCGATCTCTACTCTCAACGGCATTCGCTTCTCATTTCAATTTGTGCCCGGGGGCGATGTCGCGGTGTTGTCGTCGATCAAAGCCTACACTTGCAAAATGCCGGCCATGGAAACGGGGAAAAACACCGCGAAAGAAGTTTAATTTACAGAAAAACCCAAAAAATATTGTACAAATTCAAAAACAACAAAATAAATTGATAAAATGCTTTGATCGACAATGAAAAATAAATGATAAAACGACCGTCATATTCGACAACAAACCCATAATCCCCTCATTTTTCAGTTTCTAAATCACATCGGCAATGTTGAATTGGAAGTTGGGGCCAAAATTCGCTTCAATTTTGTCGCCAAGCTTGCCCAACGTAACGCATGGAAATAAATCGGCGGCAGAATCGACAGACAAATTGGCGGTGTCTGAAAAACAAATTTATTAAAGTTAAATGTCTATAAAAAAGTTGGGCGGAAATAATTTCAATACCCCCCCCCCCCTCAACACTTCAATTATGTCCATGAATTAGTACTTTGGCGATGATACTTTTTGTCCCTTTTTTATGCATTTTTAAACAATTTGTAAGAAAGGGTTTTTTATAAAATGTTTCTTACCCAAACGCCGTCCGTTTAGCGTGTAGGTAATTTGGCCATTTTTTAGATTGACGCCGCAGCCGACGACGTCGCCGAAGTCAAACGGAGGGTTTCCAATGATGAAACGATCTCCGCCTTCGACTTCGTGACGCCAAAAGTTGCCCAAGCTTCCGTATCCGTAAGTGCCTTCGTAAAGTCCAACAATTTCGTCCAATGGCATTCGTTTGGGCGCAAGTCCAATCGAAATACGGCTAAATATAATAATAATATTTTTTAAAGCACATCAAATGTTTTATAATATTTGTAAATTACCCTTTTTCCTCTAAGATTTTCACTTCGAAGTAAGGATTTTCCAGCATTCGCTTTTCAGCGCGGACAGAGCCCCACTCTGAAAATTGAATTAATTCAAAAATTGTCTAAACTCTTTACATAAACAATCAAATCATTTTAACGAAAATAATGTTTACCCAAATCCCTTCCATTATGTTGGACAATCAATCGATCGAGCTCAGAGAGCGCGAGTCTCGGGTCGCATGCAGTGGAATTCCATCGATTTTGTTGTGGGTTTAGCCCTAAGGAAATATTTTTAAATATTAAAGGTAAAACTGATGCTTAAAAGGCCGAGAATTTCCGAACTTTGAACAAAATTTTAGACTGCAATTACCAATTTCTCTCAACGTGGTAACTGTCTTCTGCAAGTGGACGATGTTCAGCTGCTGTTCGTTCTGATACTTCTCCAGTTTGACGACCTTTTCCTGCTGTAGAGCATTCTGCTGTCCTATTTCAGCAAATTTGTTGGCATTTGACAATTTCTGTTGTTCAATTTCAGCGAATTTGTTGGCATTTGACAATTTTTGTTGCTCCAATTCGGCGAATTTGTTGGCATTTGACAGTTTCTGTTGCTCCAATTCGGCAAATTTGTTGGCATTTGACAATTTCTGTTGCTCCAATTTGGCGTCGACCATCGCTTGGACAGACTTCAGTAATTCATCCATTTTGCGTTGGAGTTCTTCCTTTTGCTTGTGTTCCATTTCGAGGATATTATTCGCTAAAATTTAAAAATTGAAGGAATTGCCACTCAAATCTTCGAATATTTATTCAAGAATCTCGTCCTTAAAGACCGAAAACCCATTTCCCTACCGAATTGCTCCTGCTGGTCCTTAATTAACGTGTCAATTTTGTCATTGGCTTCCATTTGGTCCGTTTGCTGCTTCAAAGCGTCCATTTCCCGTTGTTCCTTCAATTCTTCCTTCAAATTCTCGTGAGCATTTAACTGTTTCTCGAGTTCCTCCTGGCGCATCAACGAAAGCTGATCAATGGAACCTGAAATAAACGAATTATTTTTGAAACAAAAAATGGTTAATGCAGCAGATTATTAAAGTAAATAAGGATTTTTCCAAATTTAAACAATTTACCCTTCAGTTTTTCTGTCAATTCGTTGATGTTCTGTTGCTGCTTATTCTGACACTTTTTCAATTCGGTGTCAACCATCGCTTGGACAGACTTCACCGAGTCATCCATTTTGCGTTCGAGTTCTTCCTGACCATTCTTTTGCTTCTGTTCCATTTCGCGGATCATATTAGCTAAAAAAAATAAATTAAAATTGAACCAATTAACACTAAAATCTTAGAATATTTTTCGATTTCTTTGAAGACAGAAACCATTTCCCTACCGAATTGCTCCTGCTGGTCCTTCTTTAACGTGTCAATTTTGTCATTGGTTTCATTTTGGTCCGTTTGCTGCAACAACGAAACGACCATCGCTTCTTGACCAAACGATTCGTTCATTTCTTTTTGTTGATCTTTAAATTAATTCAAACAAAAAATGACATAAAATGAAAAAGAAATTAATGTTATAATAATAATACACTTACCATTTATTTTGAAACCATTTGCATTTTGGTCATTCCCGTGGACCAAAAATAACAGAAGAATGACGCCGACAATTCGAAACGGATCTAAAGAATCCACCAAACATTGACATTCAATAGTTTAAGCAAAGTTTAAATTTACCGCATCCCCACCAGTTGTTTGGATTTAAAGTTGCAATCATTCTAATGCATAAAATGTTTGATTTCGTCTGTATTGAAAAAAAATGTTTAAGTTCCAAATTCATTCGCACAACAATTTGAATCATTATTAATTATTAGCTTTGGCAAAAGTGAGTGAAAATATGGAGCCATTTCAAACAAAAAAAGAGGCAATTACCAGGAGCCAAGATGAGAAAGAAGTAAAAATGTGATGGAAAAGTTGGATGATCGTTTTGTCCCCGGAGGGGACACTGAATGGGACAAAGCGGACAGTTGCCCGAATGGCCAATTGGGGAAGAGCCAGGAGAGGGGGGGGGGGGGATGCGATTACAATGTTTATGGAAAAAAATGGTGCAAAATGATTATGAGCCCTGGAATTTAATCTGCTTAAGGTCGACGAGTATACAAACATTAATAATAGGCTAATATTGCGGGGTCCCACATGCCCTTTTTTAAAGGGTTATGCTTTATTTGGGGTACGCGTCCTTTTTCGTCCTTTATTTGAGATTTTTGGAATTTTTGAATAATTTTTATTTAAATTTTGAATAAGTCTTAAGACAGCAAATGGCCAAATTACCAGATGTCAAAAATGTCCGCCGGTATCCGGTTACATCCCTGTACATACACAGAGTGCCGTCGCAAAATCGGGATTTCCATTCGGTAAATCCCGACCCAAATCCCAGTTCCGGCTGTTTTTAAGAACTGCTCAGCGCCCCAACGCCTCGAGCCCGTTGGCCGAGCCCCCACTATTTATAATATTTTTCTTTATTTATCGTTTTAATCCGTCTAAGTGCATTAATAACATTCAACTTTGCACCCATCGTTTACACTGTCCTTTCTATTTTTTAGTGGCACACAAAGTGAAGCTAAGACTTTTTCGATGTCGCCGAATCGCAATTCGGAAAAAATCCCGGACTTTTACCTTCCTATCCAGACTCCCGGAAAGGGACGTAAATGGGGGATGGGGGAGGGTAAATTGTTGCCGATGGATTTTTGTATTGAAAATTACACTGAAGTTTTGAGAATTGCCTTCCGAAAAAAATGCTAAAAATGCTTATTTGTGACAGAAAATTAAATCTAAATAATTGTTTAAACCGGAAATATAACAAATGAAGCGAAGTTAACTTAAATTTTTGATTTTATGAAGAAGTATTGAATTTGCGGATTTTAGGTATCAAATGAGGATTTTTTAATGCTAACGATCCGGATTTTTAAAATTTTGAGGGCACAGCCCTGGTAAATTGATCATCGTCAGATTTGTTTATGGTTTTATTAACCTATTATACTTATTTGCACTTTGAGATTTTTAGAATTTTGAATAATTTTTATTTAAATTTTCCGGAGAATTTGTATTGGCTGACCCCCCCCCCCCCCGGGCGAAGCATTGAAAAATTATGCAATAATGGCAACAACAAAAAAAGGAGGGGGCGGCGGGTTTTGTTTGGTACCCGCACAATTGGTGATGAAAACGATTGGATGGCATGGGATCAGGGGTGCCAAAGTACCATATTTGTATGCAATTTGCCATATTTTGGGGGTCCGTGCCATATCTGGACATTGGTGGGTCCGGCATGCCGGATTCCGGACTTTTGGCAAAAACCCCCAATATTAAACCGGAGATTTTACAAAAATCGGTACCGTAGGGGGGAGGAGGAAGCAGACCAGCAATGAGAAAGAAGCAAAAATGTGATGGAAAAGTTGGATTGTTTTGTCCCCGGAGGGGAGGGACACTGAACAAAGAATCGTAAATGTGGCAAAGGCTAAAGATGCAAAGAGAATGAATGGGGGCAAATGTGAACCGATTACACAATAAATGGCCAACATCGAGCAAAAGCTGGGGAGAAAGTGATGAATGGATGGAATAAGGGGGGAGGGAGGGGGGAGGAGGGAGTGCGGGGGGGGGGAGAGAAGGGAGGGACTGGGGGGGGGGGAGAGGGAGGAGGGAGTGGGGGGGGAGGGAGGGGGGAGGAGGGAGTGGGGGGGGGGAGGAGGGGGGGAGAGGGGGGGGGGGGGGGAGGGGGGAGGAGGGAGTGCGGGGGGGGGGAGAGAAGGGAGGGACTGGGGGGGGGGGAGAGGGAGGAGGGAGTGGGGGGGGGGAGGGAGGGAGGGGGCGGGGATGCGATGAGATGTTTATGGTCCTTTTTTTAAAAGGTTTGTCCTTTATTTAGGGTACGCCTTCTTTACCGTCCTTTATTTGAGTTTTTGGAATTTTTGAATAATTTTTATTTAAATTTCCGGAGATCTACAAAAATTGGTACCGTAGGGGGGGAGGAGGAGGCAGGCGAAAGAAAGAAGTGAAAATGTATGGAAAAGTGGGAAGATAATTTTATCCCCGGAGGGACACTGAACAACAAAAATGGGGCAAGGGCAAAGAATGAATGGGGACAAATATGTGAAAGAAGCGGACAGTTGCCCAAATGGCCAACATCGGGGCAGAGCCGGGGAGAAAGTGATGAATGGATGGAATAGGGCGATTGAATAAAGTGGGGGGGGGGGGGGGGGGGGAAGATGCGATTATCTGCTTAAGGTCGATTAGTATACAAACATTAATTCCACCGTTTTATATTTAATCGGGCACAAAATGGCGGTGCATCGGTTGCCGTCAACAAAATTTTCAGATGAAATGCATAAAATTTGACAAAAACAAAACAAAAATGCCAACACAGTTTGGGGTAAGCGGGCAGAAACAAGCCAATTTTGTCCAAACGATGCGTAAAAAAATGTAAATGCCTAAACTCTAAATTAAATTTGAATATATTTAAATTAGAATATATTTTGGTGCCAATTCATTCACTTACTGAAAACTTTGCGCGGACAGCGTGCTAAAGAAAATGCAATAAAAAAATTAATTTTTTAAATGGGTTTAGCGCCGTTTTCTTTTAATGTTTGATGCCCAACTTTTGTCATCTTTGCTTTGAAACGTTTGTGTCCAGCATTTTATCCGAAACTACATTTGGTCGGGATCAGGGATTTTGCTTTGGAAGTTAAGTTGCACGATGATAGTATGGCCTTAGAAGTATTTTTGGCCAAATTTCCTAAGATTCAAATTTTTATCTGTAATGAATTTTCACCAAAAAGGCCATCTTTAGGGGTGTAAAAAAGTCTCGAAATCGAGACTAAATACGCGAGACTCGAGCCCGAGACCCAAAAACTCGAAACTTTTCTCGAGTCGATACTCGAGGACCGAGACTCTCGTGCAGCACTATGTAGTAGGTAAGGGTATTAACGCTAGACTACTGCCAAATCCCCTTCGGCTGTCGCGAATCCAAAGTGACGTCACTCCGCGCATAAAAAACGTTATGTTAGGCCATTAAAGGAATTAGACCCAAAAACACGAAAAATGCCTTGAGGCTTTACCGGACAAAACCACTTACCCTGGGGGGCTTCGGTCAATTTGTTGAAATAAAAGCACTCACTTGTCGCTTTCCCACCGATTGCCATTTAGAACAGTTTCGCGCAGATATTCCGCTTTGTGTTAACGATGTTTCATTTTCGATAACATTATAAACGGGTAATTAAAATTTAATTCCTATTCAGTAATTCCGGTATTTTAAAAATAAATTTCAAATTCCACGATTTTGATTGGTCCCGTATTCCGTGTCTCAACGAACTCCCATAAAAATCCATCATTAGGGGTGCATTTTTTAATTTTAGAACCGAAACCGGGGGTACCGGCTTTACGACTCCCAGTTTTCGGGCGGTCGTTTTATAATTTAATTTTTTTTTTGTCGATCAAAGCATTTTATCAATTTATTTTGTTTTCGAATTTGGACAATATTTTTTGGGTTTTTCTGTAAATTCAACTTCTTTCACGGTGTTTTCCTCGTTTCCAGAATTTTGCAAATGGCGGCTTTGATCGACGGCAATACCGCGACATCGCCCCCGGGCACAAATTGAAATGAAAAACGAATGCCGTTGAGAGTCTAAATCGGACTTGAAGATTGATTGAATCGAGATTTTGATCGAGAATCTCGATCAGTCCGATGTCTAGTTGAGAGGACCAAAAGCACACGGCACACAAACCAACGACTGATCTCTCCTCGAATTAACACCAAAAGCATCGAATTTTGTTTTTGTTTTTGGTCAAACCCCAAAAATCCGCAAAACAATTGTGTACAGTCCATTCCCTCCCCCCTCCTTTGAACTGGCATCAAAAACATGGAATTTGAAATTTATTTTTAAAATACCGGAATTACTGAATAGAAATTAAATTTTAATTACCCGTTTATAATGTTATCGAAAATGAAACGTCGTTAACACAAAGTGGCCATTCGGGCAACTGTCCGCTTCTTTCACATATTTGTCCCATTCATTCTTTGCCCTTGCCCCGTTTTTTTTTGTTCCGTGTCCCCTCCGGGGATAAAACGATCTTCCAACTTTTCCATACATTTTCTCTTTTTTCTTTCGTCTGCCTCCTCCTCCCTCCCCCCCCCCCTACGGTACCGATTTTTGTAAATCTCCGGAAAATTTAAATAAAAATTATTCAAAAATTCCAAAAATCTCAAATAAAGGACGGTAAAGGACGCGTACCCCAAATAAAGGACAAACTTTTTAAAAAGAACCATAAACATCTCATCGCATCCCCGCCCGCCCCCTCCCTCCCTCCTCCCCTCCCCCCTCCCTCTTCCCCCCCCCCCCCCACTCCCTCCTCCCTCCCCCTCTCTCTCCCCCTTCCCCCCACTCCCTCCTCCCCCCCCCCCCTCCCTCTTCCCCCCCCCCCACTCCCTCCTCCCTCCCCCTCTCTCTCCCCCTTCCCCCCACTCCCTCCTCCCCCCTCCCCCCCTCCCTCTTCCCCCCCCCCTCCTTCCTCCCTCCTTCCTCCCTCCTTCCTCCCTCCCTCCTCTCCCCCTCCCCACTCCCTCCCCCCTTATTCCATCCATTCATCACTTTCTCCCCGGCTCTTCCCCGATCTTGGGTTGGCCATTCGTTGTGTAATCGGTCAATCTATTCGCTCCATTTACATATTTGTCCCCATCTTTAGCCTTTGCCCCATTTACAATTTCTTTGTTCAGTGTCCCTCCCCTCCGGGGACAAAGCGATCATCCCACTTTTCCATCACATTTTCACTTCTTTCTCATCTTGGCCCCTGGTAATTCCCTTTTTTTTTTTTTTTGAAATGGCTTCATATTTCACTCACTTTTGCCAAAGCTAATAATTAAAATGTTACAAATTGTTGTGCCATAGAATTTAAACTTAAACATTTTTTTTTCAATTTAGACGGAATCAAATAAACCATCGAAAATGACAATGTTATGGTTAGATTCGTTTCGAATTGTCGGCGCCATTCTTCTGTTTTTTTTGGTCCACGGGAATGAACAAAATGCAAATGGTTTCAAAATAAATGGTAAGTGTATTATTATTATAACATTAATTTCTTTTTCATTTATGTCATTTTTTGTTTAAATTAATTTAAAGATCAACAAAAAGAAATGAACGAATCGTCTGGTCAAGCGATGGTCGTTTCGTTGTTGCAGTTAACGGACCAAAATGAAACCAATGACAAAATTGACACGTTAAAGAAGGACCAGCAGGAGCAATTTGGTAGGGAAATGCTTTTATGTTTTCAAAGGACGAGAATCTCGAAAAAATATTCTGAGATTTGAGTGTCAATTTCTTCAATTTTTAAATTTTAGCTAATAATATCCGCGAAATAGAACACAAGCAAAAGGAAGAACTCCAACGCAAAATGGATGAATTGCTGAAGTCTGTCCAAACAATGGTCGACGCCAAATTGGAGCAGCACAAACAATCGAATGCCAACAAATTCGCCGAATTGGAGCAACAGAAATTGTCAAATGCCAACAAATTCGCCGAATTGGAGCAACAGAAATTGTCAAATGCCAACAAATTCGCCGAATTGGAGCAACAGAAATTGTCAAATGCCAACAAATTCGCCGAATTGGAGCAACAGAAATTGTCAAATGCCAACAAATTCGCCGAATTGGAGCAACAGAAATTGTCAAATGCCAACAAATTCGCCGAATTGGAGCAACAGAAATTGTCAAATGCCAACAAATTCGCCGAATTGGAGCAACAGAAATTGTCAAATGCCAACAAATTCGCCGAATTGGAGCAACAGAAATTGTCAAATGCCAACAAATTCGCTGAAATAGGACAGCAGAATGCTCTACAGCAGAAAAAGGTCGTCAAACTGGAGAAGTATCAGAAAGAAGAGCAGCTGAACATCGTCCACTTGCAGAAGACAGTTGCCACGTTGAGAGAAATGGGTATTTTAGTCTCAAATTTTGTTAAAGTTCGGAAATATTCTCTGCCTTTTAAGCATCAGTTTTATCTTTAATATTTAAAAAAAATTAAATATATTACCTTAGGGCTAACCCCACAACAAAATCGATGGAATTCCACTGCATGTTACCCGAGCCTCGCGCTCTCTGAGCTCGGTGGATTGACTGTCCAACATAATGGAGATAATTGGGGTAAACATTATTCTATTAAAGTGATTTGATTATTTATGTAAAGAGTTAGCCAATTTTTGAACTCAATTTTCAGGGTGGGGCTCTGTGATCGCTGAAAAACGAATGCTGGAAACTCCTTACTTCGAAGTCACAATCTTAGAGCAAAAAGGGTAATTTATAAATATTATAAAACATTTGCTGTGCTTTAAAATATTATTATATTTAGCTTTGTTTTGATTGGTCTTGCAACCAAACAAATGCCATTGGACGAAATGGTTGGATGGTACAAAGGCACTTACGGATACAGAAGCGATGGCATGTTTTGGAGTTACGAGGTCGACAGAAGTGGCCACAACGCCAAAAGGCGTACTGTCATCAAAGAAAAGCCTTTGTTTGGGAAAGGCGATGTCGTCGGCTGCGGCGTCAATTTAAAAAATCGCCAACTCATTTACACGAAAAACGGACGGCGTTTGGGTGAGAAAGAATAAAAAATTTTGGGGACAATTCATTTTTAAAAAGTCCAGACACCGTTTTTTGGTTACGGACGGCAGGGATGCCAAAATGCCCTCTTTTGGTGGCAAACGCCATAATTTTGGAAATTTGCCATATTTCCACACTTGCCATAATTTTGCCGTATTTTAGAAATTTGTGAAAAATTCTCATTTTATGGGAAAAATGAGAGAATTTCCGATAGTGCTCTTTGCTTCGTATAATTTGAAGTTTTTGGTCGCATCTTTTAACAAATAAGAGTCAAAAATTCAAAATTTTTCGGCGGCGCCTGCCATAAAAATGCCATATTGACCTCTTAATGCGATAAAAATGCCATATTTTTGGAGCCGGTTGCCATATTTTACCGGCAGTTGAGTTGGCATTCCTGACGGACGGGGCCGAATCTGACTTCCCTTCCCGTTCAAACAATTCGGAAGCCCCCGGGAGGCGAATTCAAATATTCCAAAAAAATCTTTTTTATTGCACAAATCGTTCAAAAAAATTCACGAAAAAGGGGGAACAAAAAGTATCATCGCCAAAGGAATTTCATGAACATAATAGTAAGTGTTGGGGTAGGGTTTCGGAATTATTTCCGCCCCAAATTTTAAAGACTTTGAAAAAAAGGGGGGGCGACTCTCTAATAAATATTTGTTTTTGCAGACACTGACTGTTTGCGTGTTGATTCTGCCGCCGATTTATTTCCATGCATTTCGTTGGGCGAGCCTGGCACCAAAATTGAAGCGAATTTTGGCCCCAATTTCCAATTCAACATTGCCGAATGAGATTTGGAAACTGAAAAAATGAGGAGATTTATGGGTTTTGTTGTCGAAGAATACGGTCGTTTTATCATTTATTTTTCTTTGTTGATCAAAGATCAAAACATTTTATCAATTTATTTTGTTGTTTTCGGAGTTAAGCAATATTTTTTGGGTGTTTCTGTAAATTCAACTTCTTTCACGGTG
The DNA here is from genome assembly GCA_020449905.1 of Globodera pallida. Classification (NCBI taxonomy): domain Eukaryota; kingdom Metazoa; phylum Nematoda; class Chromadorea; order Rhabditida; family Heteroderidae; genus Globodera; species Globodera pallida. Next base: position 6,480,596 of record JAIXHY010000001.1, read on the forward strand.
TTTTCCACGTTTCCATGGCAAGCATTTTGCAAGTGGTGACTTTGATCGGACGGCAACACCGCAAGGCGCCCCCGGGCACAAATGAAATGAGAAGCGAATGCCGTAGTAATCGGACTTGAGGATTGATTGAATCGAGATTTTGATCGAGAATCTCGATCGGTCCGATCTCTAGTTGAGAGGACCAAAAGCACACCGACCACCGACTGACCTCCCCTCGAATTAACACCAAAGAACCGAATTTGTTTTTGTTTTTGGTCAAACCCCAAAAATCCGCAAAACAATTGTGTGCAGTCCATTTCCTCCCCCCTCTTTTGAACTGCCATCAAAATCATGGAATTTGAAATTTATTTTTAAAATACCATATTACGAAGCATGGATGAGGAAAATCGGAAAATACCCCAAAAATCCGAAACGATTTATTTGGAGAATTTTGCAAAATGATTTGAAAATGTTTGGAAAATTAATTTTTCCACAAATCCTGGGCCGCATTCATTAAACATGAATGATACCGAAAAACGATAAGCTATTTTGTTCTCAAGAGTATGGTGAAGGATGTGCTTTGCTGATCGCCTTTTTAAAATTCCATAAACAAAATTTTGTTCCCCAAAACCACCATTCTGATAAATCAGTAGGAATACCTAGGAGTCCGGTGTACCACCGAAATTTTATTTAAGGATTTAACACTTTTTTTGTAAGAAAAGTAAAAGTTATGAAAACTCAGAATATTTTTATCGAATTGTAACAACACACGTTATATTTCCGGTGATTAACAGTTGGAAAGAATTTAGCAGAGGCAGAGCAAATGGCGTGGCGTGGCGTATAAAATATAAATTTTCAAGTATTCGTTTCGATATTTTATTTTTTAATTAATCCATACTCCAACACCAATCACCGATCAAAATTACGGATTATTTCAAAAAATCCGTAAGCCGTGATTACGTCCAGCCCTGCCACCCAACCACTTTATTCAATCGCCCTATTCCATTCATTCACTCTTCTGCCGATGTCGGGGCCATTCGTTGGTGTAATCGGGCAATCTGTCCTCTCTATTCACATACTTTATTTGCCTTTGCCCCATTTACATTTTTCTTTGTTCAGTGTCCCCTCCGGGGACAAAACCGATCATCCAACCACTTTTCCATTTCACTTTTTTCATTCGGCCAGTTTGCACGGTGGCCGGAGCACTCCAACCGATCGCTGAAACCCTTCTTTCTCTTCCCCTCCCATTTCGCATTTTTTAGTCCATAAATGTAAGAAGCAATACGGTAGGCACCGCTGACCCCAGATTCTAAAAAATTGCATTTTCGTTGCAAATTTTTTAAGAATTAACATTTAAATACCTGGAAATTTTTACCAAAAAAAACAATTTTTTTTGAATTTTGAACACGGCTAGAAAAAATATTGTATCGTATCGTAATCGTAATCGTAAATATTGTAATTTTGGCCGTATCGGGTATCGTAAAAAAAATCGTATCATATTTTGGTGTATCGTATATATCGTATATCGTGTATCGTATTTTGATGAGACGATATCGACATCCCTGTTGAAAGCTCTAAGTCTTTAGAAGCTTTCTTTTGCTATCAAAAGCATACCGTTAATCGAAACCGAATACCCTAAATAAACATGTCAAAGACCGATTCAATCAATGGAAAGCACACAACAGCTGATCCGGGTAAAACATTTTTGTTTATTATTATTATTTAAAATGCTTTATTACATAATTAATTGCCAATGTTTACAGAACATTCGTGTGCATCTTTTTCCAATTTGGACTCTTCCGGAGAAGTGCGTCTTTTTTCGGAGCAGCATCGGAATCGATTGGAAATGAATGGCAAAATTGGGGAAAACGATGCAATTTTAAATCCGAACAAATGGTGGCAATGCGGTAAGAACCGTTTAATCTTTAAACTTAAACTATCGAAATGCCAATGTTCTGCTGGTGAATTCTTAGATCCCTATCGACTCGTGGGTTACATGCTTGTATTTATTTTTGTGATTTATACGGTTTATCGGCTGAACGTGCAAAACAAAAATGCTCTCCAAATGAATGGTAAGTGTATTAAATTACATTTTGAATTTCTTTTTGTTCATTTATGTAATTTTTTTGGGGTAAATTTAAAGAGCAACAAAAAGAAATGAACAAATCGCTGAAGTCTGGCCAAGCGATGGTCGTAGCCGAATTGGAGCAGCTAATGGAAACGGACAGAATGCTTCAGAAGCAAATGGGCGAATTAGGAAACAGTTCGAAAAAAAGAGCTCGAAAAGGTGGGGGAATTATGCACAAATAATTTAAAATGTCTTTTTAAGTAAAGTGTCCAACTCATTTTTAAGCATTATCCATCCCTACATTAATGTTATTTAAAATCCAAATTAAATAATTAAAGGGAATGAATCAGACGAAGGAAGATGTACTTGCAAAGATGGAGCAGTATCAGAAAGAACAGCAACAGAACATTGGCGACTTGCAGAAGACAGTTGCCGTGTTAAATGATACAATTAATGGAATAAGTAAATCTAATATTATAAATTTTGTTCAGAATTCAGAATTTCCGTCTTTTAGGCACAGTTTAAACTTTTAATATTTTTAAACAAATATATATATGTTTCATTTTCTTAGAACTAATCCGACAACAAAACCGATGGGATTCTGCTGCAAGTCCCGACAAACTCGCGATCATTGAGCCCGATCGGTTGATTGCTCAACATTATGGAGATAGGTGGAGTTCGGTCCGCGCTGAAAAGCGAATGCCGGAAAATCTTTACGGCATTTTCTACTTCGAAGTGAAAATGTTAGAGAAAAAAAGGTAATTTAAATATTATAAACTAGGGCTTTCATATGTACTTATTTCCAAAGTACAGTACTTAGAAATTGACCCTCGTATATTAGAAATTTAAGTACAGTACTTAGAAATGACCCTCGTACAATAGAAATTTAAAATGTACTTATTAAAGAATGCACTTTGGAATTTGGCGTGAGTTGTGAAAATTTTGGAGTTTTAACTAGGGTTGAGCGGGACCGGGACTTTTGGGAAAAACCGGGACCGGGACTTGCCGGGACCAGAAAAACCGGGACCGGGACCAACCGGGACTTTTCAAGGAAAAATTTTTCTTTTATCAAACACTAAAAAATTTTAATTTTCCGTCAACACATATTGTTGATCTTCTTGACATTCGATGTCATAAAAATGCCCATGTTTATCAAAAATGCTCCCTCTCAAAACATTGGGTTTCTTGAGCATTTCTATTTGCTATTTTCCAACATATTTTTGTTCAATTTGGAAGCCCTATTATAAAACATTTGATGTGCTTTAAAATATTATTATATTTAGCATTATTTCGATTGGACTTGCGACTAAACGAATGCAATTGGACCAATTTGTTGGAGCTTACGAAGGCACTTACGGATACGATAGCGAGGGCAGATTTTGGGGTCATGCGGTCAAGGGATGTTTGTACGACTTCGGACGTCCTTACATCGTTGGAATGCCTACGTTTGTCCACGGCGACGTCGTCGGATGCGGCGTCAATTTGGCAACACGCCAAATTATTTACACGCTAAACGGGGAGCGTTTGGGTGAGAAAGAATAAAAATTTTGGACGATTCATTTAAAAAAAAGCCGTTTCTTGGTTAGAGGGCGAATTTGAGCCCTCCCTCCCGTTTCAACCAATTCGGAAAGCCCCGGGATGCGAATTCGAAAGTTCCAAAAAATCTTTTTATTGCACAAATTGTTCAATAATGCACGAAAAAAGGGGACAAAAAGTATCATCACCAAAGTAATTCGTGGACATAATTGAAGTGTTGAGGGAGGGGTATTGAAATTATTTCAGCCCAACTTTTTATAGGACTAAAAAAAGGAGCGAAAACCGACTTTAAATATTAATTTGTTTTCGACTTTAAATATTAATTTGTTTTGAACTTTAAATATTAATTTGTTTCGACTTTAAATATTAATTTGTTTTGACTTTAAATATTAATTTGTTTTGAACTTTAAATATTAATTTGTTTTCGACTTTAAATATTAATTTGTTTTGACTTTAAATATTAATTTGTTTTGAACTTTAAATATTAATTTGTTTTGACTTTAAATATTAATTTGTTTTGACTTTAAATATTAATTTGTTTTTGCAGACACTGACGGTTTGCGTGTTGATTCTGCCGCCGCTTTATTTCCATGTGTTTCGTTGTATCGCCCTGGCGCCAAAATTGAAGCGAATTTTGGGCCGAACTTCAAATTCAACATTACCGATGTGATTAGAAATTGAAAACCCGAGGGGTTTTGTTGTCGAAGATTACGCTCGTTTTATCATTTTTTTTTCTTTGTTCCTTTGTCGATCAAAGAATTTTATCAATTAATTTTGTTTTCGAATTTGTAAAATATTTTTGGATTTTTCTGTAAATTCAACTTCTTTCGCGGTGTTTTCCCCGTTTCCAGAATTTTGCAAATGGCGGCTTTGATCGGATGGCAACACCGCGAGATCGCCTCCGGGCACAAATTGAAATGAGAAGCGAATGCCGTTGAGAGTAGAAATCGGAGTTGAAGATCAATTGAATCGAGATTTTGATCGAGAATCTCGATCAATCCGATCTCTAGTTGAGAGGACCAAAAGCACACGGCACACAGACCAACGACCTATTTTTAGTGACTATTTTGGCCTTTTAAGGAATTATTTGACTGACTATTTTTGAAGTTTTTGGGACTAAAAATCCCATCCCTAATTATGATTAATGATGCGCGAAGGTCAATTTGTCTTTGCACCACCCAAATTTTTGCCCCCGAATACAGCGATTGCATAATTGAGTGTGCCGTGCTAACCGACGGCCATTTTTGGCCTCTGGCAAATTTGAAAGCAAATTGCCCATTTGAATGAATAAATAATTATTTATGACAAATTAAGTTGAATGTTCAATGTTGTTTTAATCGTTTTGCCAATTTGGGATTTTTTGAAAACATTAAAGATAATTTTGTGATTTGGAATTTTTAAAAATATTTGTCATGGCACGAAAATTGGTTTATGTCCGGTCGGTCGGTCCTCCGTCTTCGGCGCCTTTGGTCGCGTCAGTGACTGCTCCAGCCTTCTCAGTTCTGGTCACGTCAGTGACTGCTCCAGCCTTCTCAGTTCTGGTCACGTCAGTGACTGCTCCAGCCTTCTCAGTTCTGGTCACGTCAGTGACTGCTCCAGCCTTCTCAGTTTTGGTCACGTCAGTAGCTGATCCAGCCTTCTCAGTTTTGGTCACGTCAGTGACTGCTCCAGCCTTCTCAGTTCTGGTCACGTCAGTGACTGCTCCAGCCTTCTCAGTTCTGGTCACGTCAGTGACTGCTCCAGCATTCTCAGTTCTGGTCACGTCAGTGACTGCTCCAGCATTCTCAGTTTTAGGCTGCTCTGGCTCTGCTTTGGCCTTAACTTGTAAGACGTTTATGGAAAGTAACAGGACGTAACCGACGAAAAATAAAATTTTCTATCCCTGTACTGAACTGAACTAACCCGAGGGACAAGCAGCACAGGGGCAAGGTGAATATGAACAGCGACGGGTGCGCGCGGAATTGGTTTAAGCGGACGGGCGTGGGCGGGAAGACGAGGAATGGCGGGAGCACGAGGATGTGCCTGTATTGCTGTTTTGGTTAGGCGCAAAAGCCAAAAATTTAAAAGAGTAAATCGATGGTTCTCTACACGATAGGCTTAGTTTGAAAATGATCTGATTACTGTACTGACAATAATGCATGGTTGGTCCCCTAGTTAGGCAAACCTAAACCGCCAGTATTGTTAAAAATTATCCAAAACTGCAAAAGCGAAATTTTTATTAAAATTTTCAAAAAAGTCTCGGGGTTTGGGTGGGAACTCGCTTCGGTCTCGAGTCTCGGTAATTAGGTCTCGAGCATCACTACCTGAAACGGTTGAGGCCCAACAAAGCGAGGACGGACACCAGCAGCAGGTGGGCGGACTCGCGGACCGGACGCCAAAAGGAGCAGCAGGTCGCGGACGGACGCCTGGAGGACGGACAGCAGCAGGTGGTCGAGGAGGTCCAGGACGGAGGAAGCTTGGAAGACGGACACTTGGGAAGCGGGAGGTCCCGGCAACAACGACCAGAAGCAGTAGGCAAAACCTAAAAAAATAAACAATAAAGTTTTGAATTTTAAACTTTCATTTTGGAAGCGCATTTTCATTTGCTTACACGATTTGAGTGGCAGCGGTCCACTTGTTCATCTTGTTGGCAAATGAATGAGTTTTTGTGTACGAGGGTTGAATACTGAAAATTTTTAAAATTTAAATTTCAATTAATCCATTTCGAAAGACTATGAAATTTTCAATAGCATCAGAGGTTTAGGTTCATGTTCTACAAATTTATTGTAATTTCAATACAAACTCCATCAGAAACAATTTCAGAAGTCCTCTTCCCCAATATTGCTGTCCCCCCAAGCAATTTTATGGAAAAAGAAAACTGAATGTTCAGAGGTCCCCTCACCCAATATTGTGTCCCCCCCAAGCTATTTAATGGAAAATGAAAACTGAAATGAATGCGTTTAGCTTCTATTACCGACGCTTAAATGCAGCCACGGCTCGGAGAAGAGGCGATTGGGGCACGGGCAATGGACAGAGAGAAAATTCGGTGAATCACCCCGACTTTTACCATCCCCCCCCCAACCCCGAAACCGATCAACGACAACGCCAGCAAATCGGAATAACAAAAAGAAACCGACAAATCAACAAAATTGACCACTCATCGCTTTCCGCTGATTGGGCGATATGTGTGGTGGGGGCTCTGTACTGCTTGCCGCAGGCGCTGATTCATTCATTCAAATGAATGACGTCATGAGATAGAATTTGCCCCCTAAGAAGGCTGCTGAAAAAGACATCTTTCAAAATTTTAAAGTGAATACTGTTAATAATCCAGAAAATATTTATTAAAATAATTTATTTAAAAAATAATAATTTTTTTATTTCATTTGAAAATTTTTCCGTTTTCCGTTTTTTTAAAAATAAATTTCCGCCCATCCCTAACCCCAAATACCTAAAAAGCCCCCCGGAATTCAAACGGAATGGGAATTTCCGGCATGTTGTTGGCATTTTTGTTTGTTTTGTCGAATTTTATGCATTTCATTTGCAAAATTTGTTTACGGCAACTGATGCACAGCCATTTTGTGCCCGATTAAATATAAAACGGTGACAGAATTTTTTTGAACAACTTTTTTGTTAAATAAATCTCAATTTTTTTTCATTATAAATTATGGTTTTAAAACAGCAAATGTTTTTGTTTATTTTTTAAATTAAATCCTCAAGCAATAAGTTTAGAAAAAAGGCCAATTTTTATGTGCAAAAAAAATGATTAAAACAAACTAAATTATAAATATTTTAATAAAGCTGAACTGCTTGCACTGAAATCGCCGCTTTGTCTGCTGGCATTGTTTGCTTTTCCTGACCATGACGCCACACTTTTTGCTTACAAATTTTGTCATCACAGTGAACAACCAAAGCAATCTTTAAGTGATCAAAAAATGTGATAAAAATCGGGCTTTTTTGAAGGTTGGGAGAGGTCCGGCGGTGCCGATAGGTGCCGCCAGGAAATGCCGCCAGGAAATTTTTTTAAAAGATTTTAACATTTGTTAAAAAAATGCTCTAAATTTTAGAAAAATTTGGTTAAAAATGAGCAAATATTGTTACATTTGGCACATTTTTTAAGCGAAATTCAAAAGTAATGAAAAAAATGCTTGGAAATTAGCCAATTTGGGCATCTGCTTTAAGACTTATTCAAAATTTTAAATGAAAATTCTTTAAAAATTGCTGAAATCTCAAGTAAAGGACAAATCTTTGGGACCCCTGCAATATAGGCCTATTATTAAAACAAATGCCCTGCCCCCCCCCCATCAGATGCCTGCTAAACTTGGCCTGGTTTCGACTGTTGGCCTTCGAATTTTGAAATTTCCAACAATTTCTTGTTATATTCGTCGACCTCTTGAGCTATTTATTTGAATTATTGGATGATGTTTTAACCTCGAGCAGGGTTATAATTAGAGATCGGACACGGGCAAGGGCCCGTACGGGTTTTTCAACCCCCCCCCCCCCCCTCCCCCCACCCCCCTCTTTACCCCCCCCCCCCTTCTTACCCCCCCCCCACCCCCCTCTTTACCCCCCCCCCCTTCTTACCCCCCCCCCACCCCCCTCTTTACCACCCCCCCCCCACTTTATTCCATTCATTCATCGCCTTCCAGCAGCTCTTGTGTAATGGGCAATCTGTCCGCTCCCTTCACATATTTGTCCCCCATTCATTTGTATCTTTTGCCCCCCCCCCATTTACATTTACTTTGTTCAGTGTCCCCTCCGGGGATAAAACAAGCCAACTTTTCCATCACATTTCACTTCTATTTCTCATTGCTCATCTGCCCCTCATAATCATTTTGCACCATTTCTTTTCATTGGCAACTCTGGCCAATCAATCTCCCCATTTTGCGATTTTTAGTCCATAAATGTAGACTTAATCCGGACCCGTTTTTTTGATTGAGTGTGGCAAAGTTTGGATGCTTTGGAAACGTCCTTATTCACCCGATTTTTAGTGGTAAACAGAATAGCAAGTTTTTGAAAGAAGAAATTGCCATCAAACCCAAACCGAAACAGATAATCGAAATTTCTCAATTCGGTTCGGTCTGAAGGCACCTAAACAACAGCGGTCAATTTCGACTAATTCAATCAATGGAGGGCATATAACAGCTGATCCGGGTAATAAAATCGATTATTATTATTTATTAAAACACTTTTTATTACATAATTAATTGCCAAATGTTTACAGAACAATGTGCAACATTTGTCAATTTGGACTCTTCCGAAGAAGTGCGTCTTTTTTCGGAGCAGCATCGGAATCGATTTGAAATGAACGGCAAAATTGGGAATTTTATTGCAATTTTAAATCCGAACAAATGGCTTCGATGCGGTAAGAACATTTTAAACTTTGCTTTTAATTATCGAATGCCAATGCTCTGGTGGATTCTTTAGATCCGTTTCGAATTGTCGGCTCCATGCTTATATTCATTTTTGTGATTTATACGCTCCACGAATTGAATGAGCAAAAAGAGAACACCGACGCGTTGATTGAAACGCAAAAGAAAAATGGTGCAAAGATGGAGCAGTATCAGAAGGAACAGCGGCAGAACATTGGCGACTTGCAGAAGACAGTTGCCGTGTTAAATGATACAATAAATGGAAAAAGTAATTCAATATTATAAATTTTGAACAGACTTCGGGGGTTTTAGGCACATTTTGAGCTATTAATATTTTTTTAAAATTATATTTTCATTTTCTTAGGACTAATTCGACAACAAAATCGATGGAATTCTGCTGCAAGTCACGAGAACCTCACACTGAGTGAGCCCGACCGATTGATTGTCCAATATACTGCTGGGAAAAATTATGGTAAATACAGTATTATTATTATTCTGTTAAAGTGATTTTATTGAAAAAGTTTATTGTAAAGTTCACAAAAATGTTCAAATTCCCTTTACTTTTCAGTGTATTGCTCTGTGCTCGCTGAACGACCAATTCCGAAAGGGAATTCCGGCATTTTCTATTATGAAATCAAAATATTCGGGAATGCAATGTAAGTTAATTGAGCTTCGAAATTTCTCTAGAAGGAAGAGCATTTCCCACTAAAAAAATGATATTTAGCGGTGTTCACATTGGACTTGCGTCCAAACAAATGCAATTGGACAGTTGGCTTGGACTTCACTTTGGCACTTACGCATACGATAACAGGGGCAATTTTTGGGGTCACGCGCACGCCATCGATGGAAAGCCTAAGTTTGGTGTCGGCGACGTCATCGGCTGCGGCGTCAATTTGGCAACACGCCAAATCATTTACACAAAAAACGGGGAGCGTGTGGGTGAGAAACAAAAAGACTAAACTAAATTAAAGGCAATTTTTTTGACTAAATTTGTACATTATTTAATCTTTAAGGAGGTGTCTGATCAACTTGGTTCAATTAGCTTTTTTGATCAGCGTCTTTTTTTGGGGATTTGTACAAAATATTAATTTTTATTCAATTTAATATTTTTACCATTAACATATGACCACCAAAAAACTGGCTTAAGCAAAGAAAATTTTTTAAAAATAAAATCAAGAATTTTTTTGGTAGAATGAATTGCATCATTTGAAAGCCCACAAAAAATGCTACAAGAATATGCAATTGTTTAATTCCGTTAGACTTATTCAAATCGTTTTTGGGAACTTTATCTAGCGTCTCAAAATTTGACCATAAACATATGACCATGACTGTATCAATCTGTTGCTTTCGTTGTCATTGTTGTGTCCAGCATGTCTGAAAGCCTGTATAAGTGAATTTTGCTCATTTTCTTATGAGTAAAAAAAACAAAAAGACTAAATTAAAGGACAATTTTTATGGAATTTACTGCACATTTTAGGCCAGACCTAGGACTTTCTGGGACCGAATATAGCCCCAAATGGGGCGCCCGGCTAATTTGGGAGGATTTGTCCATTTTATCAAATTCAAATCCAGTTCATTACCAAATGTCGGACTCTGAAATTATTTTTGCATTTAATGTGATTTGTTTTTGCAGACAGTGCCAATTTGTTTGTCGATTCTGCCGCCGATTTGTTTCCGTGCGTTACGTTGTTTCACACTCGCAACAAAATTGAAGCCAACTTTGGGACCAAACTTTAAATACAACGCCTTTTGGATTTAGAAATTAGAAAAGTACGAAGTTTATGATTTTTGTTTTTGTTGTTGAAGATGATACCGATCAGTTTTATACATTACTCACTTTATTATAATTACCTACTTACTTTTTGAATAACAATTTTTCAAGTTAAATAAACTTTTGTCACCGGGGATAAGACTTTGTCGGGCCCAAATCAGTGTGATGTGAGTGGGCGTTGGGAGGGTGGGACTGATTGGGGAGGCGGTCAGCGGTGCTCACGGATATCCGGATATGGATGGATACGGATAAGGAATTTCAAAAAATAGGACGGAAACGGATGGATGCGGTATGAAAAAATCCACTTATCCAGGATATATCCGCTGTATATCCGGATAGCGGATATAAATTTCGAAAATCAAAATTTTAAGTATTTTTGCGGGTTTTAAGCCGAATGAATGCCCGCGTGAGAAGCTTTCCTCTGCCAAAGTTTATAACAAATTAATTACTTTTTTCTCCTACCAGGGCGAAAAACAGTCTGACAATTGGGTCGAATAACAGAAAGTCCCGGATGACAATCGGACAAGTCCCGACAATTTTTGGGCAAATCAAAAACAAACAGAAAAGTGTACAAAACATTGTACAAATATTTCCTATTTTTAAAAATTGCCCGTATTTTTTGAAGCTTTTTAAAGAATGGGAGGGGTCGGCGGTGCCGATCAGGGCTGGGCGAAACTCGGCACACACCCGAAACCGAAACTCGAAACGAAACAAAATTTTTTCCCGAACCCAAAATACGAAACCCCAAAATACCCGAAATTTCGGGTTTACCCGAAACCGAAATTTTTTTTTAAAAATTTTCAGTACTGTCCCCAATCCCGTGCAACCCTACTTTGGCCAAATAAAAATCACAATTCATATAGTCGCATTTAAATCCATAAAGTGGTAAATTTTGATGAAGAAAAAGCAATTCTTTCAAGGTCTCGTCTCATCCGCCAAACTTTTTCTCAGATCAGTAAATCGATCGAACACAGTCAATTCTAAATTATCAAAACTTTTGTTGATGGTTGGTTAAGATGAAGGCAATTGGATATCCTTTTTGTCAATTTTTGATTTGGGTGACGAGTCAGCACTTGTGCTCTGAGTCAAAAGGTGCAAAACCCGAGAAATTTCCCGCCTCAAGAACCGATAAATTTTGAATTTTTATTGAAATTCACTAAAAAAAAATTTGATTTTAAGTCCACTGAGCAAACGGCTGTGACATGCAGAATCGTGCAAAAGATATTAAATTAACGATTTCTAAAATTTGATTTATTAGGTATTTTTCGATCTTTCAGGCTCAGAATTCTGTAATGAATTCTCACCAAAAAAGTCAATCGTACAGTTATAGAAAATTTCAAATATTTTTTGAGCACCTTTTAAAAATTCCTTCAGTCCAAAAATCCCATCTTTAGGGGGTGCATTTTCCCCGAAATTTCGGGTAATTACCCGAACCCGAACTCGAAACTCCAAAATACCCGAAATTTCGGGTGTCACCCGAAACCGAAATTTCGCCCAGCCCTGGTACCGATAGGCGCCGCCTTGGTAAATTTTTGAATATTTTGTTTGTTAAGGAGACTTGCGTCCGGCTCATGCCAAATCTTTAGGTTTTAATGGCACTCATCCTTGTGTGCACTTTGGCGCCAATGCCGCACTTGGAGCACTTAGCAGGGATGCCCTCTTCTGGTGTATAATGTGCCTTTGCTTCAACGCTGATACGGTTGCGCGTGTTCAGCTCCTCGTAATTATAAAAAAAGTTCAAATTAAAATTGAATTCGATTCGCTTCGACACCACTTGATTTTGCAAAATTCGGCCTTTGTACTCAGAGTATCCGTTAAGACGTGTGACGAAATTTCAGCACGACATGTTGGACAACAGGGAGGCCAGATCACCTGCGACCAAATATGGCAACTGTCTCCAAAAATAGTGGCATTTTTATGGCAACTTCTTGAACAACCAAAGCAATCTCTAACTTATCAAAATGATAAAATCAAGGTTTTTTGAAGCTTGGGAGAGGTCCGACGGTGCCGATAGGTGCCGCCAGGAATTTTTTTTTATAAAGATTTTAACATTTGTTAATCCCCCCCCCACCCCCCTCTTTACCCCCCCCCACTTTATTCCATTCATTTTCAACGTCTTCCAGCAGCTCTTCTCCGATGTTTAGAGCCCACTGTTCGTTTGTGTAATCGGGCAATCTGTCCGCTCGCTATACATTTCTTCGCATCTTTTGCCCCCCCCCCCCATTTACATTTACTTTGTTCAGTGTCCCCTCCGGGGACAAAACAACGCAACTTTTCCATCAACATTTTCACTTATTTCTCATTGCTCATATGCCGTCATAATTATTTTGCACCTTTCTTTCCATAGGCAGAGCCGATTTTAATGGTAAAAGAATACCAAGTTTTTGAAATAAAGAAATTTCCATGAAAACCGAAACTGATAATCGAAACCGAAATTTCTCAGTTCGGTCGGTCTGAAGGCACCTAAAACCCCGGTAATTTAGAACTTGTATTAGTACATAAATAAACATGTCAATTTCGACCGGTTCAATCAATGGAAGGCCAACTGATCCGGGTAAAAACAAAAATCGATTATTATTATTTATTAAAACCCTTTTTATTACATAATTAATTGCCAATGTTTACAGAAAATTGTGCAACATTTGTCAATTTTGACTCTTCCGAAGAAGTGCGTCTTTTTTCGGAGCAGCATCGGGATCGATTGGAAATGAATGGCAAAATTGGAATGGTTGAGAATTTTGTTGCAATTTTAAACCCGAACAACTGGTGGCGATGCGGTAAGAACCATTTAAACTTTGCTTAAACTATCGAAATGCCAACGTTTTGGTGGATTCTTTAGATCCCTTTCGAATCGTCTTTCGAATCGTCGGCTCCATTCTTATATTTATTTTTGTCGTTATACAGTTTATCGGCTGCAAAAGGAAAATGGTCTCAAAATGAATGGTAAATGTATTAAATTAAATTTTGAATTTCAAGTTTCAATTACATATTGAATTTCTTTGTTGATTTATGTCATTTTTGTTTGGATAAATTTATAGAGCAGCAAAAAGAAATGCGAGAAATGAACGAATCACTGAAGTCTGGCCAAGGCATGGTCATCGCCAAATTGGAGGAGCAAAAACTGTCGAATGCCAACAAATTTTCTGAATTGGAGCAGTATCAGAACAAACAGCATCAGAACACCGACGCGTTGATAGAAGCACAAAAGAAAAATGGTAGGGGGATTGTTGCTAAATGCTTTCCTTTTTGAAAAATATATTTTTAAATTCAAAATAATAAAATAAATAACTTATTAGCAATAATCCCTAAACGTAAAGAGCAACTGAACGACTTGTTGGGACAGTTTGTTGAGGAACAAAAGAAAACGAACAGAATGCTTCAGAAGCAAATGGGCGAATTAGGAGACAGTTCGAAAAAGGAGCTTGAAAAGGTGGGGAATTATGGACAATAATTTAAATGTTCTTTTTAAGTATAGTTTGGTGGGATTGGGATTTTTGGAAAAACTATAAATAAACCTTTTATTAAAAATATATTTTCATTTTCGGAACAGAGCAAGCAAAAATTATATCGGCAAAAGCAGCACCGAAAAACGCATTATTCATAGTTAGTTATGATGAAGAGGAGGGGGTAAACCGGTGTCCAACTTATTTTTAAGTATTATCCCAACATTTGATAATGTTATTTTAAATTAAAACAATTTTATTTAAAATCCAAATTAAATATTTAAAGGGAATGAATCAGTTGAAGGAAGAGCTGATTGCAAAAATGGAGCAGTATCAGAAAGAACAGCAGCAGACCATTGGCGACTTGCAGAAGACAGTTGCCGTGTTAAATGATACAATAAATGGAAAAAGTAATTCAATATTATAAATTCTGTTCAGAATTCGGAAATTCCGTCTTTTAGGCACATTTTCCGCTTTTTAAAGTTTTGAAAAAAAAAATTATATTTTCATTTTTCTTAGACCGCGGCTAACCGCGGGCGGGTAACCGGTTATGGGATTTTAAAACGCCACGGTTACGGGCGGTTAACGGTTTGAGATTTGGGGGACGGTAGGTTACGGTTAAGGAAATTGGTAACCGTGTCCAAGCCTGACTTGAACATTTACATTAACATTTCACAAATTTTCATCAAAAAATGTAAAACGAATGTTTTTGGTTTTTTTATATAGTTAATTCGGTTGCTGACGAGAATCTCAATTCTCGGGCCGGCGAAATTTTGGTTTCACCGAGATTTTCCAAAAACCATTTATTTTTCGAGATTCTCGGTCTCGAGAAACTAAAATTTTGGATTTTGTAAATTTTCATCTGGCATCCTTGGCTCGCTGTTTTTTTGTGTAAATGCTTTGGCGTGTTGTCAAATTGACGCCGCAGCCGAGGACGTCGCCGACACCAAACCCACGCTTTCCATCTCTGGCGTGCGCGTGAGCCCAAATTTTGCCCGCGGACACATACTATGCGTAAGTGCCTTAGGACTCTCTCTAATCATTACTTTGCCTTTCCGTTGTAGTTTTGTGGTTTTTAAACGATTGTGTCGGGCACATTAATTTTTGGAAGATTTTGAATTTTGTTTTAAAAAGTTTGAATTCGGGTTCGGGTTTGGAATTGGTCGAATGGAGGTCAGCTTTGGGTTCTAGGTCCCAAAAAATCTCTAGAAATACTTTTTTCTTGACTTTTAATAATCACTGACACATTGGCCGGGAGCCATTTCTTTTCATAAACATTGCCTCCCCCACCCCACTCCCCCCCCCCACCCCCACTTTATTCAATCGCCCTATTCCATCCATTCACTCTTCTCCGATGTTGGGGTCCTTCGTTTGTGTATCGGGCAATCTGTCTGCTACCTTCACATATTTGTCCCATTCATTCTCTTTGATCTTTTGCCTTTGCCCCGTTTACATTTACTTTGTTCAGTGGGCCCTCCGGGGATAAAACGACCCAACTTTTCCATCACATTCCGGAATGCGGCATGATGCCGGACCCACCAATGTCCGGATATGGCACGGACCCCCAAAATATGGCATACTTTGGCACCCCTGATCCCCCATCACATCCCATCCAATCGTTTGCATCACTAATTGTGCGGGTACCAAACAAAATCTGTCCCCTCCTTGTTCTGCCATTATTGCATCTTTTTTCAATGAATGCTTTGCCCTGGGGGGATCAGCCAAACAAATCCCCCCTCTGCTGGGCCTTTTCGGGGTTTGTTCATTTTTCTTTTCGCTTTCTCTCTTTTTGTTCATCCTTCGGGCTCCCTCTCCTTCTCTTACTCGACATATTCTATCCAATTTTTTCCTTCCATCCATCATCGGTTAGAGTAATTACTAATTACTCAATTATTGATGTGGGTCGATTCCTCGCAATTGCATTGATAAATTTGTGGGGGGCCATTAATGACTTGAGAGGAAAGCAAAAAGAGTGGCTTCCCTGGTGGCACATTCGACGGCAAGCAGACCAACGTGGGGCACCCCTGGAAAGCACTACTTATACCTAGAACTGTTTTGGAGGTTTCGAATCGCTTAGCGCTTTAATGGTAAACAGAATACCAAGTTTTTTGAAATATTTTTAAGAAATTTCTATCCAAAAACCAACCGAAATTTCTCAGTTTGGTTCGTTCTGACGGCACTCAAAACCCCGGTAATTTAGAACTTGAAATAGTAAATAACATGGCAACTTCGACCAATTCAATCAATGGAGGGCACATAACAACTGATCCGGGTAAAAAGATTGAATATTATTATTATCCTTATTAAAACCATTTTTATTAAATATTAATTGCCAATGTTTACAGAAAATTGTGCTACATTTTCTAATTTGGGCTCTTCCGAAGAAGTGCGTCTTTTTTCGGAGCAGCATCGGAACCGATTGGAAATGAACGGCAAAATTGGGAAAATTGGGAATTTTGTTGCAATTTTAAATCCGAACAACTGGTGGCGATGCGGTAAGAACCATTAAAGGGTACGCATCACTTCAGTAGTGCCCACACTTCAGTGCCAGCAATTGAAAGGCTATAACTTTTTTAAACTCAACCAAATCAAACAATCAAGAGGTCATTGGAAAAAACTCTAAGCTTTTAAAAGCTATTGTTAAGCTAACGTTAACCAATTAGAAAATTCGTAAAAAAGCTATTTCAATAAAACTGACAAACTACGATTTTGGGTGTTTTTTTCACACTGAGCTTTTTTTAAATGAATTAAACCAGCTTGATTTATTTTAAAATGATACTTCTTATTTAGAGCTTTCAAATGATATCTTGATTTTTTGAGTTTAAAAACAGTTATTGACTTTTTAAGTGCTGGCACTGAAGTGTCCGGCACTGCCATTAAACTATCGAAATGCCAACGTTTTGGTGGATTTCTTTAGATCCTTTCGAATCGTCGGCTCCATTCTTATATTTATTTTCATTATTTACGCGACCCATCGGTTGAATGAGCAAAAGAAAACACCGACGCGTTGATTGAAGCACAACAGGAAAATGGTCTCAAAATGAATGGTAAGTGTATTAAAAATGATTAACAAATTTTATTTTGAATTTCATTTTTCTTTGTTTTTATGTCATTTTTGTTTGGGTAAATTTAAAGCGCAACAAAAAGAAATGCGTGAAATGAACGAATCGTTGAAGTCTATCCATGCAATGGTCGTGGCCAAATTGGAGGAGTATCAGAACAAAGCACAAAAGAAAAATGGTAGGGGGAATTGTTAAAAGCTTTCGTTTTTGAAATAATTCAAAATAATAAAATAAATACATTTATTAGGAATAATCGCACAACATAATCGAAGCAATGAACGTGAAGAGCAACTGAACAACTTTTTGGAGCAGTTTGTTGAGGAACAGAACAAAAAGGTATAGTTTGGCGGGATTGGGATTTTGGAAATCGAAATAGTTAACTTTTTATTAAATAAAACTTTTCAGAATGTTATTTAAAAACCAAATTAAATAGGTAATTAAAGGGAATGAATCAGACGGAGAAAGAAGTGATTGCAGAGATGGAGGCAGTATCAGAAAGGACAGCAACAGAACATTGGCGACTTGCAGAAGGCAGTTGCCGTGTCAAATAATACACATGGAAAAAGTAATTAACCTAATATAAATTTTGTTCAGAATTCGGATTTTAGGCACAGTTTGAGCTTTTAAATTTTTGAAAAAAAAATTATATTTTCATTTCTTAGGATTAATCCGACAACAAAAATCGATGGGATTCTGCTCACTCCCGAGACCTCGGCACTCATTGGGCCCGACCGATTGATTGTCCAATATATTGCTGGGGAAAATGATGGTAAATACAGCATTATTCAGTTAAAATGATATGATTAAACAATGTTCGAATTCCCTTTGCTTTTCCAGGGTATCGCTCTGTCCTCACTGAAAGGCCAATTCCGAAAGGGGAATTCCGGCATTTTCTAGTACGAATAAAAATATTCGGGACTGTAACATGTAGATTAAATAATAACTTCAAAATGCTCTAGAAGCTTTTACTTCTAAAAAATTATATATAGCGGTATGTACATTGGACTTGCAAACAAACAAATGCAATTGGACCACTATTGGGTTGGAGAGGACGATGGCACTTACGCATAACGGCTACTCGGGCACTTTTTGGGGTCATGGGTTCGGCGTCATCGATGGAAGCCTAAGTTTGTGTCGGCGACGTCGTCGGCTGCGGCGTCAATTTGGCAACTCGCCAAATCATTTACACAAAAAACGGGGGAGCGTGTTGGTGAGAAACAAAGAGACTAAAATTAAAAGGCCAATTTCTTTTTGACTAAGTTTGCATGAGAAAGCCTGCATAAGTTGAATTGGCTCATTTTCTTATGAATAAAAAGCAAAACAATTTTAAAACTAAACATGCACCCTAAAATGAC
Source organism: Globodera pallida (assembly GCA_020449905.1). Lineage (NCBI taxonomy): Eukaryota > Metazoa > Nematoda > Chromadorea > Rhabditida > Heteroderidae > Globodera > Globodera pallida. Next base: position 6,499,158 of record JAIXHY010000001.1, read on the forward strand.
TTTTTCTTGGACCAAAAAATGCACTCCAAAAGATCGAGATTTCCAGAAATTGTTTTATTTCTGTTATTTTATAATAATGGATTGACAAATTTTGACCGCATAAAATTGGGGTTTGTTATTTGTGTTGTTGTTGCAGACACGCCAATTTGCTTGTCGATTCTGTACGACGATTTGTTTTCCGTCGCGTTACGGTTGTTATACCCTGGCAGACAAAAATTGAAAGCCTAACTTTGGACCGAATTTCAAATTCAAAATTGCCGATGGCATTTAGAAATTGGACAAATAATAAATTTTATATTTTTGTTTTTGTTGTTGAAGGTTAAAACCGATCATTTTTATCCATTACTCACTGTTTATTATAATTACTTTTTGATCATTATTAATTTTGAGCCCGACAAAATTCGAGTTAAATCTTGTGACCGGCGGGGCCAAGACTTGTTGTCGGGCCAAAATCAGGATAATAGTAGGAGTGGGCGTTGGGAGGGTGGGACTGATTGGAGGGAGGCGGTTGCATGGGAAGCACTGCTTTTGGTTTCGGATAATGCGCTGTGCTACCGGATAATCAAAATTGCATAAGCCGTGCCCTCAGACTCGTAATTGGCGCCTTTTTGTACAATCAAAATTTTTAAGTATTTTTGCGGGTTTTAAGCCAAATGAATGCCCGCGTGAGAAGCTTTCCTTTGCCAAAGTTTATAACAAATTAATTACTTTTTTCTCCTACCATGGCGAAAAACCGTCAGACAATCGGGTCGAATGACAGAAAGTCCCGGATGACAATCGGACAAGTCCCGACAATTTTTTGGGCAAATAAAAAACAACAAAAAAGTGTAACATTGTACAAATATTTCCTATTTTTAAAAATTGCCGAATTTTTGAAGCTTTTTAAAGAATGGGAGGGGCGGCGGTACCGATCAGGGCTGGGCGAAACTCGGCACACACCCGAAACCGAAACTCGAAACGAAACAAAATTTTTTCCCGAACCCAAATACGAAACCCCAAAATACCCGAAATTTCGGGTTTACCCGAAACCGAAATTTTTTTTTAAAAATTTTCAGTACTGTCCCCAATCCCGTGCAACCCTACTTTGGCCAAATAAAAATCACAATTCATATAGTCGCATTTAAATCCATAAAGTGGTAAATTTTGATGAAGAAAAAGCAATTCTTTCAAGGTCTCGTCTCATCCGCCAAACTTTTTCTCAGATCAGTAAATCGATCGAACACAGTCAATTCTAAATTATCAAAACTTTTGTTGATGGTTGGTTAAGATGAAGGCAATTGGATATCCTTTTTGTCAATTTTTGATTTGGGTGACGAGTCAGCACTTGTGCTCTGAGTCAAAAGGTGCAAAACCCGAGAAATTTCCCCGCCTCAAGAACCGATAAATTTTGAATTTTTATTGAAATTCACTAAAAAAAAATTTGATTTTAAGTCCACTGAGCAAACGGCTGTGACATGCAGAATCGTGCAAAAGATATTAAATTAACGATTTCTAAAATTTGATTTATTAGGTATTTTTCGATCTTTCAGGCTCAGAATTCTGTAATGAATTCTCACCAAAAAAGTCAATCGTACAGTTATAGAAAATTTCAAATATTTTTTGAGCACCTTTTAAAAATTCCTTCAGTCCAAAAATCCCATCTTTAGGGGGTGCATTTTCCCCGAAATTTCGGGTAATTACCCGAACCCGAACTCGAAACTCCAAAATACCCGAAATTTCGGGTGTCACCCGAAACCGAAATTTCGCCCAGCCCTGGTACCGATAGGCGCCGCCTTGGTAAATTTTTGAATATTTTGTTTGTTAAGGAGACTTGCGTCCGGCTCATGCCAAATCTTTAGGTTTTAATGGCACTCATCCTTGTGTGCACTTTGGCGCCAATGCCGCACTTGGAGCACTTAGCAGGGATGCCCTCTTCTGGTGTATAATGTGCCTTTGCTTCAACGCTGATACGGTTGCGCGTGTTCAGCTCCTCGTAATTATAAAAAAAGTTCAAATTAAAATTGAATTCGATTCGCTTCGACACCACTTGATTTTGCAAAATTCGGCCTTTGTACTCAGAGTATCCGTTAAGACGTGTGACGAAATTTCAGCACGACATGTTGGACAACAGGGAGGCCAGATCACCTGCGACCAAATATGGCAACTGTCTCCAAAAATAGTGGCATTTTTATGGCAACTTCTTGAACAACCAAAGCAATCTCTAACTTATCAAAATGATAAAATCAAGGTTTTTTGAAGCTTGGGAGAGGTCCGACGGTGCCGATAGGTGCCGCCAGGAATTTTTTTTTATAAAGATTTTAACATTTGTTAATCCCCCCCCCACCCCCCTCTTTACCCCCCCCCACTTTATTCCATTCATTTTCAACGTCTTCCAGCAGCTCTTCTCCGATGTTTAGAGCCCACTGTTCGTTTGTGTAATCGGGCAATCTGTCCGCTCGCTATACATTTCTTCGCATCTTTTGCCCCCCCCCCCATTTACATTTACTTTGTTCAGTGTCCCCTCCGGGGACAAAACAACGCAACTTTTCCATCAACATTTTCACTTATTTCTCATTGCTCATATGCCGTCATAATTATTTTGCACCTTTCTTTCCATAGGCAGAGCCGATTTTAATGGTAAAAGAATACCAAGTTTTTGAAATAAAGAAATTTCCATGAAAACCGAAACTGATAATCGAAACCGAAATTTCTCAGTTCGGTCGGTCTGAAGGCACCTAAAACCCCGGTAATTTAGAACTTGTATTAGTACATAAATAAACATGTCAATTTCGACCGGTTCAATCAATGGAAGGCCAACTGATCCGGGTAAAAACAAAAATCGATTATTATTATTTATTAAAACCCTTTTTATTACATAATTAATTGCCAATGTTTACAGAAAATTGTGCAACATTTGTCAATTTTGACTCTTCCGAAGAAGTGCGTCTTTTTTCGGAGCAGCATCGGGATCGATTGGAAATGAATGGCAAAATTGGAATGGTTGAGAATTTTGTTGCAATTTTAAACCCGAACAACTGGTGGCGATGCGGTAAGAACCATTTAAACTTTGCTTAAACTATCGAAATGCCAACGTTTTGGTGGATTCTTTAGATCCCTTTCGAATCGTCTTTCGAATCGTCGGCTCCATTCTTATATTTATTTTTGTCGTTATACAGTTTATCGGCTGCAAAAGGAAAATGGTCTCAAAATGAATGGTAAATGTATTAAATTAAATTTTGAATTTCAAGTTTCAATTACATATTGAATTTCTTTGTTGATTTATGTCATTTTTGTTTGGATAAATTTATAGAGCAGCAAAAAGAAATGCGAGAAATGAACGAATCACTGAAGTCTGGCCAAGGCATGGTCATCGCCAAATTGGAGGAGCAAAAACTGTCGAATGCCAACAAATTTTCTGAATTGGAGCAGTATCAGAACAAACAGCATCAGAACACCGACGCGTTGATAGAAGCACAAAAGAAAAATGGTAGGGGGATTGTTGCTAAATGCTTTCCTTTTTGAAAAATATATTTTTAAATTCAAAATAATAAAATAAATAACTTATTAGCAATAATCCCTAAACGTAAAGAGCAACTGAACGACTTGTTGGGACAGTTTGTTGAGGAACAAAAGAAAACGAACAGAATGCTTCAGAAGCAAATGGGCGAATTAGGAGACAGTTCGAAAAAGGAGCTTGAAAAGGTGGGGAATTATGGACAATAATTTAAATGTTCTTTTAAGTATAGTTTGGTGGGATTGGGATTTTTGGAAAAACTATAAATAAACCTTTTATTAAAAATATATTTTCATTTTCGGAACAGAGCAAGCAAAAATTATATCGGCAAAAGCAGCACCGAAAAAACGCATTATTCATAGTTAGTTATGATGAAGAGGAGGGGGTAAACCGGTGTCCAACTTATTTTTAAGTATTATCCCAACATTTGATAATGTTATTTTAAATTAAAACAATTTTATTTAAAATCCAAATTAAATATTTAAAGGGAATGAATCAGTTGAAGGAAGAGCTGATTGCAAAAATGGAGCAGTATCAGAAAGAACAGCAGCAGACCATTGGCGACTTGCAGAAGACAGTTGCCGTGTTAAATGATACAATAAATGGAAAAAAGTAATTCAATATTATAAATTCTGTTCAGAATTCGGAAATTCCGTCTTTTAGGCACATTTTCCGCTTTTTAAAGTTTTGAAAAAAAAAATTATATTTTCATTTTTCTTAGACCGCGGCTAACCGCGGGCGGGTAACCGGTTATGGGATTTTAAAACGCCACGGTTACGGGCGGTTAACGGTTTGAGATTTGGGGGACGGTAGGTTACGGTTAAGGAAATTGGTAACCGTGTCCAAGCCTGACTTGAACATTTACATTAACATTTCACAAATTTTCATCAAAAAATGTAAAACGAATGTTTTTGGTTTTTTTTATATAGTTAATTCGGTTGCTGACGAGAATCTCAATTCTCGGGCCGGCGAAATTTTGGTTTCACCGAGATTTTCCAAAAACCATTTATTTTTCGAGATTCTCGGTCTCGAGAAACTAAAATTTTGGATTTTGTAAATTTTCATCTGGCATCCTTGGCTCGCTGTTTTTTTTGTGTAAATGCTTTGGCGTGTTGTCAAATTGACGCCGCAGCCGAGGACGTCGCCGACACCAAACCCACGCTTTCCATCTCTGGCGTGCGCGTGAGCCCAAATTTTGCCCGCGGACACATACTATGCGTAAGTGCCTTAGGACTCTCTCTAATCATTACTTTGCCTTTCCGTTGTAGTTTTGTGGTTTTTAAACGATTGTGTCGGGCACATTAATTTTTGGAAGATTTTGAATTTTGTTTTAAAAAGTTTGAATTCGGGTTCGGGTTTGGAATTGGTCGAATGGAGGTCAGCTTTGGGTTCTAGGTCCCAAAAAATCTCTAGAAATACTTTTTTCTTGACTTTTAATAATCACTGACACATTGGCCGGGAGCCATTTCTTTTCATAAACATTGCCTCCCCCACCCCACTCCCCCCCCCCCACCCCCACTTTATTCAATCGCCCTATTCCATCCATTCACTCTTCTCCGATGTTGGGGTCCTTCGTTTGTGTATCGGGCAATCTGTCTGCTACCTTCACATATTTGTCCCATTCATTCTCTTTGATCTTTTGCCTTTGCCCCGTTTACATTTACTTTGTTCAGTGGGCCCTCCGGGGATAAAACGACCCAACTTTTCCATCACATTCCGGAATGCGGCATGATGCCGGACCCACCAATGTCCGGATATGGCACGGACCCCCAAAATATGGCATACTTTGGCACCCCTGATCCCCCATCACATCCCATCCAATCGTTTGCATCACTAATTGTGCGGGTACCAAACAAAATCTGTCCCCTCCTTGTTCTGCCATTATTGCATCTTTTTTCAATGAATGCTTTGCCCTGGGGGGATCAGCCAAACAAATCCCCCCTCTGCTGGGCCTTTTCGGGGTTTGTTCATTTTTCTTTTCGCTTTCTCTCTTTTTGTTCATCCTTCGGGCTCCCTCTCCTTCTCTTACTCGACATATTCTATCCAATTTTTTCCTTCCATCCATCATCGGTTAGAGTAATTACTAATTACTCAATTATTGATGTGGGTCGATTCCTCGCAATTGCATTGATAAATTTGTGGGGGGCCATTAATGACTTGAGAGGAAAGCAAAAAGAGTGGCTTCCCTGGTGGCACATTCGACGGCAAGCAGACCAACGTGGGGCACCCCTGGAAAGCACTACTTATACCTAGAACTGTTTTGGAGGTTTCGAATCGCTTAGCGCTTTAATGGTAAACAGAATACCAAGTTTTTTGAAATATTTTTAAGAAATTTCTATCCAAAAACCAACCGAAATTTCTCAGTTTGGTTCGTTCTGACGGCACTCAAAACCCCGGTAATTTAGAACTTGAAATAGTAAATAAACATGGCAACTTCGACCAATTCAATCAATGGAGGGCACATAACAACTGATCCGGGTAAAAAGATTGAATATTATTATTATCCTTATTAAAACCATTTTTATTAAATATTAATTGCCAATGTTTACAGAAAATTGTGCTACATTTTCTAATTTGGGCTCTTCCGAAGAAGTGCGTCTTTTTTCGGAGCAGCATCGGAACCGATTGGAAATGAACGGCAAAATTGGGAAAATTGGGAATTTTGTTGCAATTTTAAATCCGAACAACTGGTGGCGATGCGGTAAGAACCATTAAAGGGTACGCATCACTTCAGTAGTGCCCACACTTCAGTGCCAGCAATTGAAAGGCTATAACTTTTTTTAAACTCAACCAAATCAAACAATCAAGAGGTCATTGGAAAAACTCTAAGCTTTTAAAAGCTATTGTTAAGCTAACGTTAACCAATTAGAAAATTCGTAAAAAAGCTATTTCAATAAAACTGACAAACTACGATTTTGGGTGTTTTTTCACACTGAGCTTTTTTTAAATGAATTAAACCAGCTTGATTTATTTTTAAAATGATACTTCTTATTTAGAGCTTTCAAATGATATCTTGATTTTTTGAGTTTAAAAACAGTTATTGACTTTTTAAGTGCTGGCACTGAAGTGTCCGGCACTGCCATTAAACTATCGAAATGCCAACGTTTTGGTGGATTCTTTAGATCCCTTTCGAATCGTCGGCTCCATTCTTATATTTATTTTCATTATTTACGCGACCCATCGGTTGAATGAGCAAAAAGAAAACACCGACGCGTTGATTGAAGCACAACAGGAAAATGGTCTCAAAATGAATGGTAAGTGTATTAAAAATGATTAACAAATTTTATTTTGAATTTCATTTTTCTTTGTTTTTATGTCATTTTTGTTTGGGTAAATTTAAAGCGCAACAAAAAGAAATGCGTGAAATGAACGAATCGTTGAAGTCTATCCATGCAATGGTCGTGGCCAAATTGGAGGAGTATCAGAACAAAGCACAAAAGAAAAATGGTAGGGGAATTGTTAAAAGCTTTCGTTTTTGAAATAATTCAAAATAATAAAATAAATACATTTATTAGGAATAATCGCACAACATAATCGAAGCAATGAACGTGAAGAGCAACTGAACAACTTTTTGGAGCAGTTTGTTGAGGAACAGAACAAAAAGGTATAGTTTGGCGGGATTGGGATTTTTGGAAATCGAAATATTAACTTTTTATTAAATAAACTTTTCAGAATGTTATTTAAAACCCAAATTAAATAGGTAATTAAAGGGAATGAATCAGACGGAGAAAGAAGTGATTGCAGAGATGGAGCAGTATCAGAAAGGACAGCAACAGAACATTGGCGACTTGCAGAAGGCAGTTGCCGTGTCAAATAATACACATGGAAAAAGTAATTACCTAATATAAATTTTGTTCAGAATTCGGGATTTTAGGCACAGTTTGAGCTTTTAAATTTTTGAAAAAAAAATTATATTTTCATTTTCTTAGGATTAATCCGACAACAAAATCGATGGGATTCTGCTGCACTCCACGAAGACCTCGCACTCATTGGGCCCGACCGATTGATTGTCCAATATATTGCTGGGGAAAATGATGGTAAATACAGCATTATTCAGTTAAAATGATATGATTAAACAAATGTTCGAATTCCCTTTGCTTTTCCAGGGTATCGCTCTGTCCTCACTGAAAGGCCAATTCCGAAAGGGAATTCCGGCATTTTCTATTACGAAATAAAAATATTCGGGACTGTAACAATGTAAGTTAAATAAATAACTTCAAAATGCTCTAGAAGCTTTTACTTCTAAAAAATTATATATAGCGGTATGTACATTGGACTTGCAAACAAACAAATGCAATTGGACCACTATTGGGTTGGAGAGGACGATGGCACTTACGCATACGGCTACTCGGGCACTTTTTGGGGTCATGGGTTCGGCGTCATCGATGGAAAGCCTAAGTTTGGTGTCGGCGACGTCGTCGGCTGCGGCGTCAATTTGGCAACTCGCCAAATCATTTACACAAAAAACGGGGAGCGTGTGGGTGAGAAACAAAAAGACTAAAATTAAAGGCCAATTTCTTTTTTGACTAAATTTGCTGAGAAAGCCTGCATAAGTTGAATTGGCTCATTTTCTTATGAATAAAAAGCAAAACAATTTTAAAACTAAAAATGCACCCTAAAATGACTTTTTCTTGGACCAAAAATGCACTCCAAAAGATCGAGATTTCCAGAAATTGTTTTTATTTCTGTTATTTTTATAATAATGATTGACAAATTTTGACCGCATAAATTGGGTTTTTATTTGTTTGTTGTTGCAGACACCGCCAATTTGCTTGTCGATTCTGACGACGATTTGTTTCCGTGCGTTACGTTGTTATACCCTGGCAACAAAATTGAAGCCAACTTTGGACCGAATTTCAAATTCAAAATTGCCGATGGCATTTAGAAATTGGACAAATAATAAATTTTATATTTTTGTTTTTGTTGTTGAAGGTTAAACCGATCATTTTTATCCATTACTCACTTTTATTATAATTACTTTTTGATCATTATTAATTTTGAGCCCGACAAAATTCGAGTTAAATCTTGTGACCGGCGGGGCCAAGACTTGTTGTCGGGCCAAAATCAGGATAATAGTAGGAGTGGGCGTTGGGAGGGTGGGACTGATTGGAGGGAGGCGGTTGCATGGGAAGCAGTGCTTTTGGTTTCATATAACGCGCTGTGCAACCGGATAGTAAGCTGTGCTTTCAGACTCGTAATTGGGGCCTTTTTGTACATCAAAATTTGAAGTATTTTTGCGGGCTTTAAGCCAAATGCTTGCGATGAGAAGCTTTCTCTCCTCTGCCATTAAGAAAGGTCATCGAGAGGCATCGTTTTGCGACAAATCATTTTCATCCCAACCAATCTTGGTGCAAAAAAGCTTGCATCTGCCGGCTGGCTGTAAGGAAACAGATTTTATGTTTAAAATAAGAATGATATTCAGAGCAAATGAGCAAAAAAAGTGAAAAGATCTTTTCAACAAAAAACGAAAATAAAAATAAATAAAATGCGATCATTCTTTTGGTTGAGGTTCGGGTTGACGAGGGACGTTCAACTCCATGGAAGTTGCAGAGGTGGGGGAAATAGACATCCCGCCCCCTCACACCGAAAAAAGTAAAATTTCTCGGCGGTACCTGCCCTAGGGGCCGCTAAAGCACAAAATTCAACAAAAAACGAGTTTTGAAGAAAATCTTTCTCCCTTTTTCTTTGAAAATTTTGAATCAACACAATGCCAAATCATTAATTTCTTCATTAAAATTCCAAATATTTAAACTTGCAGCCAAATCTGCATTTACCAAGGACCTTCTTGGAAATAAGAACATTTTCAATTCTCACGACCGAGGGCCCATTTCTAAGGACTGCCCTTGGCATCCAAGGACAAATCTCACCCCTCCCCCCGGTTTAATGGATAAAATTGATTGGTTTAAATTTCAACAACAACAAAAATCGTTTAAGTTATTACTTTCCAATTTCTAAATGCCATGAACAATATCGAATTTGAACATCGGTCCAAAGTTGGCTTCAATTTTGTTGCTGGGCTAAACAATGTAACGCACGGAAACAACTCGGACAAATGGTCGGCAGAATCGACAAACAAATGGGCGGTGTCTGCCAAAAAAATGTTCTTTAAAATCTTGATCCTGTTTGAATTTTTTGAAATTTAACATAAATTTTCAAAAAGAATTTGACCAATCCCTGGTTTTCAATCACGGGCAATCCCGATCCCGGGCTTTCAATCGGCTAATCCCGATCCCGGGTTTTCAATCTTGTCTAATCCCAATCAGGGATGGGCGGAAATTTATTTTTAAAAAACGGAAAACGGAAAACGAACGGAAATATTTTTTTTAACGGAAAACGGAAAACGGAAAAAAAGGGCCAAAAACAACGGAAAAACGGAAAACGGAAAACGGAAAACGGAAAAATTTTTAAATAAAATAAAATAATTATTTTTTTTTTAAATAATTTATTTTAATAAATATTTTTTAAAATAATTTATTTTAATAAATATTTTTTGAAATATTAACAGTAATTATTTTTAAAAATTTTGAAGGATTTCTTTTTTCAACGGCCTTCTAATTCTATTTTAAGCTTTTAGGGGGGAGGGGGTCGGCGGTGCCGATAGGCGCCGCCGGAGAAATTTTTGAATTTTGACTTAATTTGTTAAGAGATTTACAACAAAAATTTAAAAAATTGGCACTTTTTTTTTGAAGTTTTTTAGGAATGGTTAGGGTAAAGGTCCGGCGGCGCCGATAGGCGCCGCCGGGAAAATTTTCTTGAAGATTTCACCAGATTTGTTAAGAAAATGGATCCAAAATTACGAATGTAGCACAACAAAAGGGCCTCCCCTAGGTTTATTGATTTCGTCCAACAAAAAATGAATAAAAAGTTTGTGAATTGTCATCTAATATTTGTTTTTAAATTGGAAAAAGTTAACAAAAATTTTAAAAATTGTTTAACAACCGTTTATGTTCAGCAAAAGTCCGAATAAATCACTAACATAGTAGGGGAACTGAACCCCCACCCCACCCACACTTCTCTGCCCCCAACACTCACCATTACACCACAACCCAACCGAATTCCAATCCTCCAAAAATCCCATTCTTAGGGGTGTATATTTTTTCCGTTTTTTCCGTTAAAAAGGGCATTTTAACGGAAAACGGAAAACGGAAAAAAAGGCCCAAAAACAACGGAAAAACGGAAAACGGAATTCCGCCCATCCCTGATCCCAATCCCGATTCCGGGGTTTCAATTGGCTAATCCCGATCCCGGGTTTTCAATCTCGGCTAATTTTCTTAAAATTTCGATCTCGCTCAAATTATTCGAATTTTTAATAGAACTTCAAAAATTTGACCAAATTGACTTACCAAGAAACGGACGGAGGACGATTCGTTCCCGGCCGATTCGTTCACCCCCGATTCGTTCCCTTTTTCAACAGTTTTTTTGTTATAACTTCTTTCAAAGCTAACCAAATCAACCAGTTTTGGTATCATTCAAAAGCTTAGGAGGAGGAGAAGCTATTAGCAGAAAAACTAAGCGATTGGCCAAATCTCAAAAAAGTTATGGCCAATTGTGGCCAAAAAAGCGTTTTCTGGCCATAACTTTTTTGAGATTTGGCCAATCGCTTAGCCTTTGCTTTTGAAAGGTGCTACTAGTTGTAAGCTTTCGAAAGATAACGAAAATGTTTCATTCGGTTAGATTTGAAAGAAGTTATAATGAAAAAACTTTTGAAAAGAGAACGAATCGGGGGTGAACGAATCGGCCGGGAACGAATCGTCTTTTTACCCCAAGAAACATGCTGCTAAAAGCTTCGCGCAACTTGTCAATTCTCAAAAGCATTTGCGTCTCGCGCTGTTCCTGCATTTTGTGCAGTCCCTTCACTTGGGCCATTTGTGCACGCAAAGCTTCGAGCTCTGTCAGCAGCTTCCGATGTTCCTCCCCCGAGGCGACGACATTCGCTTGCGCAAGGCGCCTCCCCGGAAGGGCTTAATGAGGGAGGGCATTAGACAACCAAAAGTTGTACCGATTTCGGTATAGACATACTCAAAATGTGGTTGACATTTCGAATGGCATTTGCTTTGAGCAGATTGCGCCGACTAGCCAGCGTGCGCCTGGAGTTAAAGCCATTGAAGAAGAAAAAGGAGTCGACGGCGGTGAAGCGCAAACAAAGTCCAACAAATTGGAGCAGGTCGGCTTGATATCCAGAAATAATAAAGAATCAATTCCCTAATTTGGGACGGCCCGGAGGAATGGCGCAATTTGCTTTAACGGCGTTAGTTTGTGCCAAAACGGACTAAAATTCGGGGGAATGCCCGCTTTTGTGCAGACATATGCCCTGTCGTCCATTTTCAGATGTCCTCCGTGAATTTGGGCAATGGCACGAATTGGAGCAAAGGCTTAGGCTTAGGCTGACATCACAATGGCTTCAATAATTCTCGAAACCCCCCTTAAAACGCAGCCAATACCCCCAGGGGTGCTATTTATGCACGTTTCCGTGATTTAACCACGGTTTAGCCTCGAATGGACTTTCTCTCAATTTATTGAAATATATTTTAAAAATTAGTAAACATTTCGCCAATTTTTGGACCACTTTTCTTAACAAATCTTGTAAAAAAAATTTCCGGCGACGCCTAAACGATAAAAACAAACCCCTAAAAATCCTTCCTCAACTGCTCCACCCCCCCTCCCCCGAAAAAATTTCCTTACCGCAAAATTTCATACTCTTTTTCATATTCGCGTCGAGCATAAATTCCTTTACATTTGCAAATTAATTTTTCTAATTCTATTTAAATATTCCTTTCCCCAGCTATTTTAATAATGCCTCGACCCACCAAAGTGTCCAATTCGCCTAATAAATAATATTTTATTTTATTTTTATCATTTTCTGTCACAAAATATCCCCGCCTGTGTAAATGATTTTTGCCGACTTTCTCTTAACATTTACGGTGGTTGTAAACAATTCTGAAAATTCTTTTACATTTTTCCCATTTAAAAAAAATATATTTTAGATGCCAATTCACAGGGTTTTCATTCATTTTTTGTGTGGCAAAATCAAAAACCATAAGGGGACTCTGTTGTTTTCAACATTCGTAATTTTTGGAGGACCAATTTTCTTAATAAATCTTGTTAAAATTCTTTTAAAAAATTTCCGGACCCCTTACCACTCCTAAAAAATGCATTGGTGTCGCTAAGAGATGTAACTTAATTGGATTTATTTTTCTGGGAATAATTGACAAATTTGAAAACAAATTGAATTGATAAAATGTTGACAAAGAACGATAAAACTATGGAACCCCACAACAGCAAAATCCCATAAAGCCCCTCGTTCTTCACTTTCTAAATGCCGTCGGCAATGTTGAATTTGAAATTGGGGCCAAAATTCGCTTCAATTTTGGTGCCAGGATTGAACAATGTAACGCATGGAAACAAATCGGCGGCAGATTCGACACGCAACCCGGCAGTTTCTGTAAAAAAATAAAAATAAATGAAAAAATGGCCATCGATTAGATATTTCAATTTAAAAAACACCCAAAAGTGGTTAAATGCTCTTAATTTTTATTCATATTTCTCACCCAAACTATTGACTAAAACGTGAAATATTGACCAAAACTTCCCGAAATAATGACCAAAAACCCCCCCAAAATGTTTACAAAAACACCAAAAAGTGCCAAAATGTTTTTTGGTTGCAAATCTCTTTACAAATTCAAAAAATAAATTTAATAATGTACAAATTTAGTATACATATTTATTTCTCAAAAAATAAATTGCCTTGTAATTTTAGTTTAGTCTTTTTGTTTCTTACCCAAACGCTGTCCATTTTTTGTGTAAATGATTTGGCCAGTTGCCAAATTGACGCCACAGCCGATGACGTCACCTTCCACAAATTTGGGCTTTCCTTTGATGAAAGGCCGCCCATCCTTGAAGAGGCGGGAACATCCCTCAACCGCGTGACCCCAAAGAGTGCCCCAGTTATCGTATGCGTAAGTGCCTTTGTACCATCCAACCCATCCGCCCAATGGCATTTGTTTGGTCGCAAGTCCAATGAAAATACGGCTAAATGTAAGTTTTTTTAAATGAAAAGGTTTTTAAAGCATTTTTAAACCTCAATAATTTATTAATTAACTTACTATTCTTTCTCTACGATGGTCACTTCGTAGTAAAAAATGTCGAAATCCTTTTTTGGAATTGGTTGTGCAGCGAACACAGAGCAAAACACTGAAAAGTAAACTCAAATTCAAAAAAAAATTGTAAACTCTCTACATAAACCGTTCTAATCAAATCCTAACTTCTCTCCAGTAAATTGGACAACCAATTGATCGGGCTCAGAGAGTGTTAGTTTGTCATGACATGCAGCGGAATCCCATCGATTTTGAAGGGGTAGTCCTAAGAAAATATAATTTTATTTTAAAAATATTAAATATATCATCTCGCTTTTGTGCAAGTCATTGCCATAAAAAGTGGCACTTTTTTTGGTTTCTTAAAAAGCGGTTGCAAATTTATGATTTTCCTATATGCAATATACCGTGTATACTGTTTTAATCCCCCACCCTGTAATAATCTCTGAGTAGGTTGAAAAATAATCCCCCATGGGGGATTAACAGTATACCCGGTACTCGTAATGAGTAGAGCACTTTGATAGGTAAACGGCAGGGTGAGACCACCTGTAAAAGCACGTCCAGTAGTTGGGAATTGCAGCGGGTACAGTTCGGGCAGAGCGGCGTCCGGATGAGAATGGTGCACATAAACGCTCATCATTTGGTTAAGTGTCAATACTCCGGACGGAACTGTCAAAAGAGCAAAATTTAACCGAATTTTGGAATCTCGGAATTATGAAAATAGATTAGGTAGATTTGGCATTTTAAAATTTAAACTGTCCAATCCAAATGAGTGATTATTACCAATATTCTGAGTAAAATCCTTTTGAGGAATGAGCGGAAAACGAATTTTGAAAAGTGCCGGGCCGAGCATTGCGCGTCTATTCGCCGCCGAACACTTCTTCCCATTTTGACGGCATTTTTCGTCCGCCCAGCGAAGTGCCTAATTATTTTAATGAAAATATAAACAATAATTTGTAAGTTTAAAATCATTTTTTAATTAGTTTTTATTTTTTATAAAATTTACGGCATTCCAAATTGCAATTTCTTCGCTGATCATCAACTCGTCACGGTCCAGAATTTCACACAATAATTTTTGATCAATTTGCAAATACGCCTCCGACAGGATCAAAGCGCCCGCATTCACATCGATGTGCCCCAAACAACGGCAAGCGAATGCCCAAAATTTAATCAAACAATTTTATATTTTAAATTTACATATTATTACAGTTAATTCATAAAGTCCCAAAATAATTAAATAATTACCTAAAATGGTTGTTTAAAAAAAGAATAAAATTAATTTAGGATTAAAAATCAATTACAATTCCCCCCCCCCCCCCACCTCTTCTCCAAGAATGCGAGTCTCGTCAAACGCGAAAAAAACATTGCTCAGCTTCCATATGGGAAAGTTCAAACATGCATCCACAAGTTCAGGAAGATAATATTTTTTAGCTTAAATTAAATTAAAATTTGAACCGAAAATGCAAAAAAGTAATAAAAATTTTATGCCCCGCATAAAGCACAGCGATTGCATTGCCCCCGTTCAGCCCGCTCAGGTCGTCCGCATAAATAAAGTTGAGCATCGCCTTGAACGCCCCCACCTCCACGTCGGGCACCTCCACGGCTTTAGTCTCTTCCGAAGCATCTAAAAAATTCGTTAATCAAAAATTTTTAATTTTTTTGGCAACACAAATTCGAGCTCGGATTTTGTAAATGTCGAGCCACGAACTCTAATTCGAACATTTTGCGAGATTTATAAAACGCAAAAATAATTTATGTGTGAACCCAAAAAGGTTAAAATCTTCAAAAATGCACAAAAATATTTGTAATAATGAGAAAACAAAACAACAAATGTTAACGAGGTAGAATGTGCTATATAAAAAAAAGATTGCATTTGAAATTGTTCGAGGTTCGGGGTTTGACATTCACAAATTCCGAGCTCGGATTCGTGATCTACGCATACTTTCATGCATTTAAAATTTTATTCATTAAAATTAAAAACATTTTCGGGTCCGCATTTCCATACCGTTGCCATTTGTCGGCTTACCCCCCCCCCCCCCCCCTCCCTCCCCCTCCCCCCCTTAAAAATTTTTGCGAGTCGATAGCCTTAAAGGGACCCGCACCAGGGATGGGCGGAAATTTATTTTTAAAAAACGGAAAAACGGAAATTTTTTTTTAACGGAAAACGGAAAAAAGGGCCAAAAACAACGGAAAAACGGAAAACGGAAAACGGAAAAATTTTTAAATAAAATAAAATAATTATTTTTTTTTAAATAATTTATTTTAATAAATATTTTTTGAGATATTAACAGTAATTATTTTTAAAAATTTTGAAGGATTTCTTTTTTTCAGCGGACTTCTAATTCTATTTAAAGCTTTTAGGGGGGAGGGGGTCGGCGGTGCCGATAGGCGCCGCCGGAGAAAATTTTGAATTTTGACTTAATTTGTTAAGAGATTTTCAACAAAAATTTAAAAAATCGGCACTTTTTTTGAAGTTTTTTAGGAATGGTATGGTAAAGGTCCGGCGGCGCCGATAGGCGCCGCCGGGAAAATTTTCTTGAAGATTTCACCAGATTTGTTAAGAAAATGGGTCCAAAATTACGAATGTAGCACAACAAAAGGGCCTCCCCTAGGTTTTTTGATTTCGTCCAACAAAAAATGAATGAAAAGTTTGTGAATTGTCATCTAATATTTGTTTTTAAATTGGAAAAAAGTTAATAAGAATTTTTTAAAATTGTTTAACAACCGTTTATGTTCAGCAAAAGTCCGAATAAATCACTAACATAGTAGGGGATCTGAACCCCCAACCCACCCACACTTATATGTCCCCAACACTCACCATTACACCACAACCAAACCGAATTCCAATCCTCCAAAAATCCCATTCTTAGGGGTGTATATTTTTTCCGTTTTTTCCGTTAAAAAGGGCATTTTAACGGAAAACGGAAAAAAAGGCCCAAAAACAACGGAAAAACGGAAAACGGAATTCCGCCCATCCCTGACCCGCACCTTTCCCAGCGGCGGCGGTGACCTTTGCATTTCGGGCATCAAAAGGGAACATTGCCTCAAAAACGTCGGAGGCCGCCATCAGAATTGCTTTATGTGCTGGCAGAAGCTTAACAAAATTAAAAAATTGAAATATAATTAATAAAAATAATTGAAATATAATTAATTAAATTATGTGTTTCACTATTTTTCAGAACTTGCCTCCTTTTTGTCTCCTGCCCTCACCAAAAAGTGAACGTCCGCCCCATTGCCCGTGTCCAGCAAATGCTTAATACGGCCGACCAAAGAATTTGGTTTTGGCATTTCAAAAAAATTGTATTTTTAAAAGCGTCTGGAAGCAAAAAAAATATAAATTAATCATTTTGCCCGCAGAAATGCAATAAAAACTGAAAATCACAACCTCTAAAAACCGACTTTAAATTCCAAAATGACTAAATAATGGTGCCTTAAATGGGATTATTCGTTTAAAAAGTTATCAAAAAAACGGGCCGACGGCGAAATAGAACGATTGAAAATGAACAAACGAAGGGAAAGAGTTATTGGGGTATTGAAAACTGAAAGTTGGCCATAAATGTTCTGCAAACATTGGCAATTAAAAGGATTTTAATTAAATAAAGCGGGTTTCTTACCCTGATTAGCTGTTATGTTCCCTATATTTGTTGATTCGGTCGAAAAATGAACAATTTAGTGCACAGTTCTAACATTTTTAAAATTTTAAATACCTATACTTATTTTAAGGTAGGAACCCTCACCGACTTAATCGTTATGAATTAATTTATATATATAGACTGAAAGTTGGGATTATCTTATAAATTGAATGGGTTTTTGCGGTGGGCTAATGTTGACCTGAAAAGGGGGGATGGACAAGCACTTTTGGGTGAAATTAATCTCATTTTATCATATAAATTTGGATTGTTTATTTTGCTTCCAGCAAAATGTTGACTCAGAGAATTGAACACAGACAAAAGGAAGATGAGAAAATAGGTTTGAGTAATGAGAAATTTCCCCAAATTTCTGGAAACGAACGACTTTTTATGACGGGAGGGGGTCATTTCCCCTAAGGGTACAAAAAGAAATTAGCCCGGAGGCTAATTGGGAAAATTGAGAATTTTGTTGCAATTTAAATCCGAACAAATAAATGGCTTTGATGCGGTAAATTTAAACTAATGAATGCCAATGTTCTGGTGGATTCTTTAGATCCCTTTAGAAAATTGAAGCCAACTTAGGGCCGAGCTTCAAATTCGATATTGCTGAAGGCATTTAAAATTGGAAAAGTAATAAGTTTTTGATTTTTTTTTGGTGTTGTTGTTGAAGAATAAGCGCTCAGTTTCGACCAATAATATTTTTTTGATCATTAAGCTTGACAAAATTTGAGTTAAAGAAACTTTTGTCACCGGTGGGGCTAAGACTTTTGTTGGGCCAAAATCCACTGTGATAGGAATGGGCGTTGGGAGGGGACCAATCTTGGTGCAAAAAAAGCTTGCATTCGGCTATAAGGAAGCAGAGGTATCCCTGCTATCGAAGTGCGGCATTGGCACTAAATGCACAAATATTGGCCGCAATGGAAAATGCGCAACATCTCTTCAAGCCCCAATTTTAGATTTCGTCAACTTCAACAAGCCGAGGAGCCCAAACCGTAATTGCGGAACTTGTCCGTATGAGAGGCGACTGCGCAACGTATTCGAACAAAGGCATTGGCACTAAATGCACAATTATTGGCAGCAATGGAAAATGCGCAACATCCCTTTAAGCCCCAATTTTAGATTTCGTCAACTTCAACAAGCCGAGAAGTCATCAAAACGTACTGAAAATGAGCCGCTGGGTAAAGATGAACTGCTCCAACGTTTCGACGATTGCGAAAGCCAAATTGCGGAACGTGTCCGTAAACTGTTGGGCTTTTCCGCCCCTTGCCTTTATTTATTTTTTGTTCGTTTGAACTGTAAGAAAGTGGTTTTGAGAATTGTCTAAAAGATTTGGATAAACCGAAAAAAGTACAAATTTTGATTATTTTGCGCGATTTTCTTAACAAAAATGTTAACATGGCTGAAGTGCTCGTCAAAACACATACATCATTCGATCAGGCACTCAATTTTGTTGACCAAAAAATTTAAAATGATCTGAATTGTCATCAAAAATTTTTTAAAACGGAAATGGGTAGGCAGGCATTTAAAAAAGATTTTCGATTCTTCCACCATCCGAACCCCCCCCCCCCCCCCCCCCTCCCCACCTGACCATCCACAACCCTACTACGAACAACTACACCACCAACTCATACAGTAATAATATTTTCATTGCTCCCCAAAAAAAGTCTAATCTTTAGAGGTGTTTGTTTGTTCACCCCCGATCCCCGACCCAAAAAAACGTCGGGGACGACCCCATTTTTGGGGTCGGGGAGCAACCCTAGATTGAACAATAGAAGACCCGGGTCTTGTGTTTTAGGAAATACAGTATGCCAATTTGTCCTAATTTTAAAATACAATTCGAGAAAAACACATGCAAATAGTTAAAATTTAAAAAAAGTAAATGTTGAATTTGTGTTAACATTTAACACAATTTCTAAAATGTAATTGGCGTTTTGTGCAAATTTTAAATTCAGGCTCATTAAACAGCAAAAAATTGGCCCCGCCGCTAGCTATACCGAGAGCATTTATTTACTGTTGCTGATCGTCCCAAGCGAACTGAATATATTTTGAATATATTTATTTAATAAATCGTTAGATTTAAGAAAATGTTGATTCGGTCAACTTTCTGCATGCCATTGATCGATGAACAACTTTGTTTGAGTAAACACTTTTTTGGGTCAATGTTTTCATTCAACTTCTCCGCTTTGGCCATGTCCCCCCTCCCCCCCCCCCCCACTGATTGCGATGTGTTCGTTGGTCGGCAGATTCTAACCAACAACTCTTCCATGTTTCCCCCCCCCCCCCTATTGCCCATCATCATACGGTGTGAGCCATTTCCCTATAGTAGCAGTAGCGCTTCCCCCCCCCCCCCCCGGGGGCTCTAAATAATAAAACACCCCATGTTTATGCACTTTTCATATTCCCCCCCCCCCCCCCCGGCTGCAGAAAAGTTGGTAAACAAAGTTTTCTTTGTCCATGTTGTTGTTGTTGTTGTTGTTGACAACTGCACAACAGATCATCGGATCACTGTGCCAGATGGGGCATATTTAAGCAAAAGTGTTCGCTCATTATTTTGGACAGAATTTGTCTTTCAATGATCTTGGGGGGGCTGTTTGGTGCTGTCACTCCCCCACAAATTTCCCCCAAACACGATGATTAGCTTATTATATATTGGAGAATATGGGCCATTGTCCATTATCATCTCAGCCTTTGATTTCCTTGTTCCAGTCCCAGCGCCGTCAACATCCCGCGCAAAATGCTGATCATTTCTGTATTTTAGGGGGGATTCCTCAATTACGATCGCACACCCACCACTCCCTCCCCTCTTGCTTTTAAGTACCACCGTGTGCATACCAGGGATGTAATCGGATTTGTTTTCCGGATTTTGGGCAAAAAAATGATCAGAAAAATTTTTCCGGATTTTTTGGCAGCCGGTTACATTCCTGCTGGTTCATGCCCACCAAGCAATTTGGGAAGTTTGAAAAGAATTTTAGTAGACCCGTACTGGTTATGTCGTTCCCTTTTATTATCTATTGGAACTTTGTTCCTCTTTTTTTGTTTGTGAGAGAGACGATTCAATTTCTCTTGGATTGAGAAATGTTCAACTGGGTATTTTACCTAAACTTAAAGCAAATTCAGGGGCACCACCAATCATCAATAAATCAACAAAAATGGGAATTGTTGAATCAGTGGTGTGTAATACAGTTGAAAAAGTGTGTGGTGCTGTTGAAGCTGTGTGTAACGCGGTGGTTACAGTTGTTGATGAGGTCATAATCCCAGCGGCTAAACATATTGGTTCATTTTTTACGTCCGTCGCAAGTCGATGCGCAAACGCCGTCATGTCGTCGTATGAGGTCAAATGGCCGCCGATTTCCTATCTTTTGGCCAACAAAGACAAGTTGGGCCTTATTAACCGAATGAACGCCGCCATCAAAAGCCAGGTAGGTACATTTTTATTTAGTAAAGAATAGAGACCGGTCGAGACGAGATCTCGTCTCGACATCTCGAAAAATCTCGACTCGAGATCTCGCTCGAAGAAATTTTCCGAGATTTTTCGAGAATCTTGTGCTTTTTCGAGAATCTCTTCTCGACATCTCGAAAAACCTCGACTCGAGATCTTGCTCGAAGTTCAAGTCCGGTCTCTAGTAAATAACCACAACAACGCAAAAAAAATTGGTTGATTTTTCGGTTTCTAATTGAAACTGTTTGACTACGGAAAACTTTTTTTTAATTTGGATTCACCGCACTTAAGAATGCAAATGCAATTGAGCGAATCGGTGAAGAGCTCAAGGAAATGGATATGGACTACATCAAGGATGCGTTTGTGCAGGCGGCCAAGTGAATTAAAATTAACAATTAAAATTAATTAAATTCAACAACTCAAAAAAATGATTAACGCTAATTTAAAAGAGGATTAGTATTTTGCTTTGATCAAAAAATCATTTATAATTGTATTCCAGGTCGAAATTGATGTGTTATCGCTGCAACAAAAAAGTGGAATACATTGACGACCTCTGTTATTGTGAGATTTCCGACACGCAATGCCATCACGGGACCACGTAATTTTATTTTGATCACTTTTTGTTCGGATTCTCACCAAAATCGTAGCTTTTGGTTCGCGCGATGACCGGATTCCAAAAATTTGATTTCTGTTAATGCTAAATTGTTGGTTATTGTTAGCTGCTGTACGCGTCGCAGGATCCACGCCGTGACGTACTCATGAGGATTCGTGTCCTAACTGTTAGATGCGGATCTTCCAACTTCATTTTGAACTGTTAAACAAAATGTTGCAACAAATTTGGAATTTATTTCTGAATTTTGGAATTTAATTTCTGATCAATTTTAAAATTTATTGGCTTATGAGCCATGCTTTTACCTGCCTTTGTGCGTTGTTTTGTTCTGTTTTTGCTTATTGCAATTTAAAAGTTCAGTTAGCTTCTCCACCAATGTTCGACAGATTCAAGAACATCTTTGTTGCTGGGAATGAAGTAAAATAAATTTTAAATTTGCTTTTTTAATACATATAATAATTCTTTAAAATTAAGTTAAGTTACTACGATGTGTTGGGTGTCAATAAACGCGCAACAACCGATGAAATCAACAAAAAATTCAAAAAAGTGATGCTGGAATTTCATACGGACAGAAACCCGGATGGCGACGTCATGAGCAAGGTGGTGTTGAATATTTTTATTTTGGAAAATTTTGCTAGACTTTTAAAATTCGAGAATCTTGTCTGAATAAAACAACTAATCTTTGGCTAGTGTTGAAGGTGTTCACAAAGGCCAAGGAAACGTTGACTGATCCACGCCAACGGGCCATTTATGATGGTCAGCAGGGGTACAGCAGCTATTCATCATCTGCTGGTGGTGGTAGTCAGCACTCGTGGTGGACGGGGGCCGACGACATGGATTATGAAATGAGCAAACCGCCTCAATTCCCAACATTCACTGCCATGCTCAAAGAAAGCAATTGTGAGCAGATGGCCAACCAGTTGAAGGAGTTGGCGGATTATGTTGTTGCACATGGCGAGCCTCCGGCAGGCAAGTTGTTTGTTGGGAACGGACAATCCAATCATCATCCAACAGAGAACAATTTTGTCTGTGTGTACATCAGGGTTGGCAATTTTTCGGGTATCCGAACCGAAACTTTTCGGATATCCGAACCGAAAAAATACCCGGTTCGGTTCGTCGGAACCACCAACCCTAGTGTAAATGTCAAAGCAAACAGAAAATTCGGCATAAGAAGAAAAAAAAACAAATCCCAAGCAATGTCAGCATTATTTTAAATCAAATAAAATATAGCAATAAATAAATTTTTCTTTTCTTTTTATGTGTCGACAGTTTGCTGAACGAGCTGAAAACGGATGCTGAGGATCAAGGACTGAGTTTTATGATTACGGCTTTCATTAAGATAAGTGTTGTTTTTAACAGCTTTTTAGGGCATGATCGATCATTGTCTTTTGGGGAAATATATTTTGAAAATTTAAAAATCCATTAATTTATTTCCAAACATTTTTTTAGGCGCTCAAATCGAAATTCCGCTGCAGTGTGTGCGGCACAAAAGGCATGCCGTTGGACAACGTGTGCTATTGCATCGCTGCAAAAGCCAACTGCCACTGCTACCCGAAATGTTGCCGTACGACGTTGAAGGACCGTGGAAAATTGTACTGATCATTAAGTGATCTGACAGGAATAAAAATGTTGTTTTTTATGGCCTAAAATTGTTGATTATGGCCGAAAAATGTTGCTTGATTACATCAATGTTATTGCTTAAAATAAACTTAAACGGGAAATAAACGCATTAAAGTTAGGGCGGCGAAAAAAAATTTACGGGAAAAAAATGTATTACTTATAATAATTCTCCATATTTTTGACAAATTGAGAATTTAAAACGGTTTTTAATCGGTTACCCCCCTTTGGCGGAGGGTTGAAAAATACTAACCCCGGGGTTGGTATTACAGGAAATACGGAACTTGTTTTAATGTAGGAGCCCTCACCGACTTAATCGTTATGAATTAATTTATATATATAGACTGAAAGTTGGGATTATCTTATAAATTGAATGGATTTTTGCGGTGGGCAAATGTTGACCTGAAAATGGGAGAGGGCATTTGGTGCCAATGCTGCACTTGGAGCACTTAGCAGGGATGCCCTCCTCTGTTGTATACCGTATTTCCTAAAATAGAACCCCCCCCCCCCCCCCCCTAAAATAGAACCCCCCTTTGGAGTGGTTGAAAAAATAGACCCCCCCCCTAAAATAGAACCCCCCTTTTTGGAGTGGTTGAAAAAATAGACCCCCCCCCCTAAAATAGAACCCCCCTTTTTTTTGGGGGGGGGGGGTTGAAAAATACAACCCCCGGGGGTTCTATTTTAGGAAATACGGTATGTGCCTTTGCTTCAACGCTGATTCGTTGCGCGTGTTCAGCTCCCCGTAATTATAAAAAAGTTCAAATTGAATAATTTGAATTGGATTTGCTTCGACCACTTGATTTTCGAAATCTTGCAAGATTCCGGCCTTTGCACTCAGATTATCCGTTAAGATGTGACGAAATTTTAGCACGACATTGCAGTCTCCATAAAACAACACATGATAAATTTTAAATCAAATTTAAAATTACGAAAATAGAATTTTTATGCTTATTATTTATTTCGCCCTTTTGCCTTTGCCCCATTTACATTTTCTTTGTTCAGTGTCCCCTCCGGGGATAAAACAAAGCAACTTTTCCATCACATACATTTCACTTCTTTTTCATTGCTCATCTGCTGCCCTCATAATCATTTTGCACCATTTCTTTCCATAGGCAGCCCTGGCCAATCTTCCATTTCGCGATTTTTAGTCCATAAATGTAAACTTAATCCGGACCCGGGCATTTGTTTGATTGAGTTGGCAACCGACCCACTCCCCCGCCCGATAAGCTTAAAACAGACCTAAAAAGAGTCGCTAAAGCAAAAAAGTAGCAGAATTATTTAGAAATGCCTTGGGCCCATTATTCCAACCGATTTTTAATGGTAAACAGAAGGGTACGCATCGGTTCAGTGCCCACGGTTCAGTGCCGGACGGTTCAGTGCCGCACGGTTCAGTGCCGGACGGTTCAGTGCCAGCGATTGAAAGGCTATAACTTTTTTCTAACTCAACCAAATCAAACAATCAAGATGTCATAGGAAAGCTCTAAGCTTTTAAAAGCTATTGTTAAGCCAAAGCTACTCAATTTAAAAATTCGTGAAAAAGTTATCTCAATAACATTATGAAAAACCCTTGATTTTGCGTGTTTTTTCACATTAAACTTTTTTAAACCAATTAAACCGCTTGGATTATTTTTTAAATGCTTCATCTCATTTATAGCTTTCGAATGATATCTGGTTTGTTTGATTTGGTTGAGTTTAAAAAAAGTTATAGCCTTTCAATCGCTGGCACTGAACCGTCCGGCACTGAACCGTGCGGCACTGAACCGTCCGGCACTGAACCGTGGGCACTGAACCGATCGCCGCCGTAAACAGAATACCAAGTTTTTTGAAATATTCTTAAGAAATTTCCATCAAAACCGAATCGAACCCGAAATTTCTTAATTTGGTTCGGTTTGAAGTAGAGTCCGGACCAAAACCCAAAATCAAAACATTTTTGGGTTGTTTTGTACAAAATTTTTTACCAATATTATTGACCAAATTTTGTTTGGTCCAAATTGGAGCACAACCCAAAAGAAACCAAAACCAAACAGCTGATCCTGGTAAAAAAGATTGAATATTATTATGTTTTCTTATATTTATTTTCATTATTTATGCGATCCACGGATTGAATGAGCAAAAAGAGAACACCGACCAAGAGGGTCCCCCCTATGATTTTTGGCCAACTTTGAGGAGCAATAACTTTCTTCATAGTTGAGTCCGCGCAAAATTTTTTTGCAGATTCGTGCGTTAGGCTTAGAGTTGAGTCGATTGGTATATGATTCGAACGTTTTGGAGTCAACACCGTAAACTTCATTTTAGCCTTCCCCAGTCCCAGCCGTCAACATCCCGCACAAACTTTCTTTTATGACGGGAAACCCTTTTTTGGGTTGAGGGGGGGGGGGGGGGGGGGGGGGATTTCTCAATTACGGTTGCACCCCCATAATAACTTTGGTTCAAAGTTGACAACAAAGAGAAATTATAAATAAAAGTTTTTTAAAAACCACTGTACTATGTTGCGCCTTGTGTCAAAATTTAGCTTCTATAATTTCAATCAGTTTTGCCTAGAGCAAAAATATTTTACGACTATTATAAATTGGTTTCTAAAATATAAAAATTTTTAAAAATATTTAAAATATAAAAGACTTAATTTTACTAATAAACAATTATTATAAATTCTTTTCAACATCAAGTTATCAAGTAATAAATTCGAATACAAGTCATAATAAATAATATTCATATGAATAAAGCTCACAACCCCGGCGCTGCGTGTGAGCGCTATTCGGTACCGTTTCTAGCAGAGTCTTATTGGGAAGTGCGTTTAAACATTGTACGAAAAATTTTAAAAGCTCAAATAACTGAACAAAAATGAAAATATCCAAAAAACATATTTATCAAATTAATTTTAACGCAAATAAGGTTAGAACGTAAAAATTATAATGAACAAATTCATCACATAAGAAAAAAACGCAGAATTTAGCAAAAATTGAAGAACACTGAAAAGCCACATGCTAATGTCAACAGACATTATAATAAACCTTTAGCTAAAGCAAAAGGCGTATAAAATTAAATTTTAATTGATTAAATCCTGAAATTATTAAATTTAAATGATAATATATAGAACGGTCAAATCGGTCTGTCAGATTAAAAAATGAAAAATCCTATTAAACTATTTGCGGACATTTAATAAACATGGCCGGAGAAAGCTCCTGACAAAATACTATGTCAGGCCTACATGGGCGTGATATTAACATATATTTACTAATTTAATACAAGCAAAACAATTGCATATTTGAATTTGATGAAGTATTAAATGTTTAATATAAAATACTTAAGATAAAAAAATAACAATTTAAATCTATAATAATTATTTCTGCTAAACAAATAACGAATTCTATTTGCTCCACTTCATTTTATAATTGGGTATTTTATCATACTTGGTCATAATTTTTATTAGTGCTGCACGAAACCCAAAATTTCTCGATACTCGAGACTCGAGCCCGAGCCCGATACTTTACCTCGAGACTCGAGCCCGAGACCCAAAAACCCGAGACTTTTCTCGAGTCGAGACCCGAGACTCGAGACTTTTTTTTTGTAAATTTTTAATTACTTCAAAAATGTCATAATTTTCTAAGATAAAATCAATTTTAGACTAAATCTAATGATTAGGGCTGGGATTTATATGCTCCAAAAATGGCCAAATATGCGCATATATATGCTCCAAAAAAGGCCAAAATATGCACCAAATATGCCAAAAATGCCGAAATATGCACCGAGAAATGACACTTTTACTGCACTAATTTGCTTAATACTTAATTTTTTCTTCTTTTAACGTATAATGAAGTAGATTTAAAGCCTTTTTGCGTATTATTTTAGTATTTTTAGAAAGTTGAAAAATTCAAAAAACTTCGGTAGTTTTAACTGTCAGGCCAATTCATCGCCAGATGCCGCCCATCTACGCGCTAGCCACTCGAGCGATGCGCCATTTCAACGCGAAATTTTTCCCCTTATTTTTATGCAAATGTTCAATTTTTCAGGTGTTTTTTTCAAAAATGACTAAGGTCCATAGTTAAAGATGAATTATTTTTCAAAAACAGCCAGAAACCCATGATTTTGGGTGCATTTTTACAAATTTTTGGTCAAAAATGCCAAAATATGCTCGAAATATGCAAAATATGCCAAAATATGCAAAATATGTAAAAAATATGCAGGAAGCCCAAAATATGCAAAATATGTTTTTTTAAACTTGACCAAAAAAGTTCAAACCAACGCGAAAAGGCTATATTTGGGCCGTATACCACAGAACATATAAGCACTAAAAATATGTAAAAACATATAAATCCCAGCCCTACTAATGATGTCTTGATTTTGACTAAAAATAATCGGTTAAAAACATTGTTTTTTTTTGCGATTTTACGCAAATCAGTTGTAAAATTTTTCAATTCAATTTTAGGAGTGCAATTTTGCGTTTTATTGCACTTTTTTGTTAAGAAAATTGGTCCGGAATAAAAATGAATATTTCAGTTAATTTTTTGAATATTTAAAGTCGAATTAATTTCCACTTGACATAAACTGGACTTGTGGGGGTATTTTAAGCTGATTTTATTGCGATGTTGGTGTCTCGTGCCCAAGTTCCGAAGATCCGCCCTTTGACTTTGAGCGATCAAATTTCTTTTATCGAAAAATATAAATTTTTAGACATGTGTAAAAGTAGTTCATTAATAGTATGAGAGGGTTATAGATAAAATTGAACTATTTGGCAATCCATTTTTAGCATCCTTTTGTATTTTAAGCACACATTTTGAGGGTTTTTAGGCGTTATAACTAGAGATCGGAATTTTGAAAAGCGCGCACACGGCTTGATTTGTGGTCCAGCACGTATTTTGTGCAATTCAAATTTACTTAAACACATTTATATGCAAAAATTGAAATTATCGTCATTTTAATCAAAGCATCCCCCCCCCCTTCTTACAATAAGATTGCTGTAAAACATGATGAACCTAATTATTAGGGCTGGGATAATCCTGGTAAATGTTGATCCTGGTCATTTCCAACATCTCTGATCCTGATCCGGAAAATAGGACCAGGGCCTGATCCTGATCAAATGATTTTATGACTTTCGATAGTATCTATAGTGGAGCTTAACAATTTCTACAAACTTTTAAAATTTTTACCTACTCGGCGACTTTAAGCAGATTATTGAATTATTGGAAGATGATTAACCTTCAAGGCTCATAATCATTTTGCACCATTTCTTCTCATAAACACATCCCGTATACTCGTCGACCTTCATAAACATTGCGCCCCCCCCCGTCCCCACTTTATTCAATCGTCTTTCTTCCAATCTATTCATCGTCTCTTAGCATCTTTTGCCCCCCCCCATTTACATTTACTTTTTTCAGTGTCCCCTCCGGGGATAAAACAAAGCAACTTTTCCATCACATACATTTCACTTCTTTTTCATTGCTCATCTGCTGCCCTCATAATCATTTTGCACCATTTCTTTCCATAGGCAGCCCTGGCCAATCTTCCATTTCGCGATTTTAGTCCATAAATGTAAACTTAATCCGGACCCGGACGTTTGGTTGATTGAGTGTGGCAGAATTATTTAGTAATGCTTTGGAAACGCCCTTATTCCAACCGATTTTTTGGTAGACAAATTACAAAGTTTTTTGAAATATTCTTAAGAAATTTCCACTGATAATCGAACCCGAAATTTCTCAGTTTGGTTCGGTCTGAAGGCACCTAAAACCCCCGGTAATTTAGACTTGTATTAGTACATAAATAAAAATGTCAATTTCGACCAATGCAATCAATGGAGGGCACATAACAACTGATCCGGGTAAAAACGACTATTATTATTATTATTATTATTTTTAAAACACTTTTTATTACATAATTAATTTCCAAATGTTTACAGAACATTGTGCAACATTTCTCAATTTTGACTCTTCCGAAGAAGTGCGTCTTTTTTCGGAGCAGCA
This sequence comes from Globodera pallida, assembly GCA_020449905.1. Taxonomy (NCBI): domain Eukaryota; kingdom Metazoa; phylum Nematoda; class Chromadorea; order Rhabditida; family Heteroderidae; genus Globodera; species Globodera pallida. The sequence goes on from JAIXHY010000001.1 coordinate 6,527,994, forward strand.
TCGGAACCGATTGGAAATTAATGGCAAAATTGGGAAAATTGAGAATTTTATTGCAATTTTAAATCCGAACAACTGGTGGCGATGCGGTAAGAACCATTTAAACTTTCCTTAAATTATCTAAATGCCAATGTTCTGTGGATTCTTTAGATCCCTTTCGAATTGTGGGCTCAATTCTTCTATTTATTTTCATTATTTATGCTATCCACGGATTGAATGAGCAAAAACAGAACACCGACGCGTTGATTGAAGCACAAAAGGAAAATGGTGCAAAGATGGAGCAGTATCAGAAAGAACAGCGGCAGAACATTAGCGACTTGCAGAAGACAGTTGCCGTGTTAAATGATACAATAAATGGAATAAGTAATTCAAAATATAAATTTGTTCAGAATTCGGGTTTTTAGGCACAGTTTGAGCTTTTAATATTTTTGAAAAAATAAATTATATTTCATTTTCTTAGGATTAATCCGACAACAAAATCGATGGGATTCTGCTGCCAGTAACGATAAACTCGCACTCAGTGAGCCCGAACGATTGATTGTCCAACATATTGGAATGGATGGTAAACATTATTCTGTTTGAAATGATTTGATTGTTCATGTAAAGTTTAGACAATATTTTTGAATGAACTCAATTTTCAGGGTCTCGCACTGTCCTCGCTGAACGGCAAATTCCAAAAGGGAATTCTGGCATTTTCTATTACGAAGTCAAAATATTAGGGAATGCATAGTAATAAGTTTAAATAAATAAATAATTAAGCTTTGAAATAACTCTTGAAGCTTTTCCTCTATAAAAATACATTTAGCGGTGTTCACATTGGGTTTGCAACCAAACAAATGCCATTGGATGGCATGGTTGGACTTTACAAAGGCTCTTACGCATATGACGACGGGGGCAAATTTTGGGCTCACGGGTACACCATCGATGAAAAGCAGCCCGCCAAATTTGTGGAAGGCGACGTCGTCGGCTGCGGCGTCAATTTGGCAACACGCCAAATCATTTACACAAAAAACGGGGAGCGTTTGGGTGAGAAACAAAAAGAATTAAAATTAAGGGTAAATTTCTTTCTTTAGAGAAATATGTATATTAAATTTGTACATTATTTAATTGTTTTTTTGAATTTGTAAAGAGTTTACTACCAAAAAAAAGTTTAATATTTGGTTGGTCCAAAAATGACGAATGTTGCAAAAGTCCCCCCCCCCCCAATATTTTAGCACTTTTTGCTGAGTCCCCAAGGGACATTTCATTTTGGGGCCCGCAACTTTTGACAAAGTGGTTTCCGCCCAAACAATTTCTGATTCGTGTATTAGAGACAAAGAGGAATTGAATGGTTTAAATGTGTTTAATAGAGGCACACGTATTTACTCTTTATCCCCCATGGGGATTATTAGAGAGTCGGGGATTAAGAGAGTAAATACGGTATACTGTATGTATTTATTCCACAATTTTACATTTAATTTGTTTGGTTTTGCAGACACCGCCAATTTGTTTGTCGATTCTGCCGCCGATTTGTTCGATTTATTTCCGTGCGTTTCGATGTTTCACACTGGCAACAAAATTGAAGCCAACTTTGGACCAAACTTTAAATTCAATATTGCCGATGGCATTTAGAAATTGGAAAAGTAATAAATTTCATTTTTTGTTGTTGAAGATTAAACCGATCAGTTTTATCCATTAATCACTTATTATAATTACCTTTTGATCAATATCAATTTTGAGCTCGATAAAATACGACTTAAATAAACTTTTGTGGGCTAAGACTTTTGTCGGATACAAATCAGGCTGTAAGGATTCAGATTTTTTTATGTTAAAATCAGAATGATCAAATAAGCAAACAGTAAAAAGATCTTTCCATCAAAAACAGAAGAAATAAATAAGAATGCGATCAATCTTCATTTGGATTCTTTCAAAAGATTGAATTTGAATTTTGGGCCGAAATTGACCGTAACCCGGTCAGCAGCATCCTTCAGAGAGATAAACGGTCGCTGGCAATATCGTATTCGAAATTGGCCTTAATCGTCTCGTCGGTTAATTTATTAATTTTTTTTGATATTTCATTCTTTTTTAAGAGGAAAACTGTTTAAATTTTTGCAATTTATGAATCCGGAAACTCCCAACCGGCTTATCCATCCGGCTTAATATAGTATAGATTATTTCCACCTGAGCAACCGGAACGTTTCACCATCCATCCCCCTTAGGCTCTTTATGCCTCCGCCCTGAGGCGTTTTAACCGTCCAACCAGTTGGGCGGACACTTTTTGGCTTACATTTTCTCGACAATTCACAAATTGGCACGACTTTTACAGTTAAGCAAACAAACAAAAATAAAGGCGTGGGGCGGAAACCCCAAAAGTACACTCACCAAAACAGGGAAAACGGGCCGCCGAAGGGAAGGAAGAAGGCAAACAACACCACCTCGATTCGGCGCGGCACGTTTCGGCGCGCACGATTCGGCGCGGCACGTTTCGGCGCGGCACGTTTCGGCGCGCACGATTCGGCGCCGCACGATTCGGCGCGGCACGTTTCGGCGCGGCTCGTTTCGGCGCGCACGATTCGGCGCGGCACGTTTCGGCGCGGCACGTTTCGGCGCGCACGATTCGGCGCGGCACGTTTCGGCGCGCACGATTTGGCGCCGAAGTTTGAAACGTTATAATTTTTTGTTTATTTGACCAAACCAAATTCTTGGTATCATTCGAAAGCATGCAATGAGTAGAGGCTTACAAAAAGCAAAAGCTAAGCGATTCGACTTTAACAAAGAAAGTTGTGACGCCGCCACTTCAAGTTGGTACAAAAAATGATAATTTGCACACGTTTTAAGCTATATCTTGTTTTTGCTTTAGCTTGATCATCTTCATACTGAGAGCTTTTATATGATATCAATTTTGTTTGATTTGCTTTGGGCACCGAATCGTGCCGGCGCCGAAACTTGTCGGCGCCGAATCGTGCGCGCCGAATCGTGGTGCTCCGCAAACAATTGGGAAAAGGACAGAATGCCAAATGTATGAAAGGGATCTTTTGTCATTTTATCTACAAAATTCAATAGAATTTATTAGCGCAGTAAATTCATATTCATCTTTGATGCGTTGCACAATGTTTTAGTTCGAAGATAGTCCGCGTGTGCCAATTAGTGCTGCACGAGAGTCTCGGTATCGCGTATCGACTCGAGAAACGTTTCGGGTTTTTTGGGTATCGGTCTCGGTATCGAGTATCGGGTACTTGGTCTCGAAAACCGAGACTTTTTTACACCCCTAAAGATGGCATTTTTGGTGAGAATTCATTACAGAATTCTGAGCTTAAAGATTTTAAAAATACGTAATGGCAAATCAAATTTTAAAATCCTTTAATTTAATACTTTTGCACAAGTCATTCGCACGATGTTCTTATGACTCAGTGGTTAAACTCTATGTCGTAACTTATGTATCGGCTGTTCTATTCCCAGAATTAAATTAGTTATTTTTCAATTTAATAATTAGTTCTTACAAAACATTACTCAGAAAACCTTATAAAATTTTTTTTTTGCAATTTTTTAATGACATTTTTTTAACAGAATTCAATAAGACATTCATTTTTCCCCGGCGGCGCCTATAAGCACATCCCTCCTTCCTACACCTAAAAAAGCCTACAAAATTACCGCAGCACCGCCGACCCCCTCCCCCTAAAACTAAAGCAGAATTCGCAAAAAACTTGTATTCCTGACCAATTTTCTTAATAAAAAAATCCAATAACCCAAAAATACAACACTGCTAAAATTAAATTACCGGTAGCTTTGAAAATTCGTCCTCCGCCGCGCCTATCGGCACCGCTGGTCCCCTGCAAAACCCTCTAATAAAAATTGCAAAAATTTTTTGAATTTCCCAAATTTTGAACTAAAAAATTAAAAATTTTTCAAAAAAGTCTCGAGTATCGACTCGAGAAAAGTCTCGGGTTTTTTGGGTATCGGTCTCGGTATCGAGTCTCGGGTCAAGTCTCGGTCTCGGTATCGGGGAATTTTGTGTCTCGTGCAGCACTACTGTCCAGCACCGACTATAAGATTCACAATATTGAATAATATTGGAAATTCGCAATCAAAAAATTGGAAATCTCGAGTGTGATTTTTCATGATTCTCGATCGAATCTCGATCGGTCCTCAAGTCCTTGCTCTACTCCCAATCTTTGGGGAAAAAATAAAAATGTTTTAAGCATACACCGTAACTTTAGAAAAACAAAAAATATTATACAAATTCGAAGACAAAATGAATTAATAAAAATTCTTGGTACTTTTCGGTTATGCGCCCGCAGTCAAATTTAAAAAAAAGGCAACAAAAGGCCGCTGGGATCATATATGGGCGTTTCGAGGGTGCTGATCACGAATCTGACAATATTTTTAAGACCTGAAAAGATCTAAGATTTTAAAATCTATAAAGTTCGTTAGGCTTAGGCCTAAGCTTAACGAACCCCGAGCCAGATCAAAAATCATAATTTCTAAATTTAGATGTTGTCAGATCTTAAAAATATTGTCATATTCGTGATCACTGATCACCACCAGGGATGTGCTCTGGTCGCCTTTTTAAAAACCAGAAACCAGAAATCAGAATTCTGGTTGCATAAAAAAAAATCAGAAACCAGAAAACAGAATTCTGGTGCCCAAAACGACCAGAAATTCTGGTAAATCAGAACAGAAATTTTTTTAAATTCTACAAAAAATTTTTTTTTTCAAAATCTTAAAGTTTGGAGCAATAATAAATATCTTACCAAAAAAAAAATTTGGGTGGGAGGGTAAGCCAAAAACGTCGATTTTTAGAGTGTTTTTTTTCGATTTTCGAATTTTTTGAAAAACTGCTTCACTTCTGCTGGGGTGAGGATCGGCGGTGCCGATAGGCGCCGCCGAGAAAATTTTGAAATTTTTGACTCAATTTGTTAAGGGATTTGCAACCAAAATTTACTAAATATGGTACTTTTTTTTGAAGGTTTTTAGGAATGGGAGGGGCCGGCGGCGGAAATTTTTTTTGAAAATTTAACAAGATTAGTTAAGAAAATTGGTCCAAAATTTCGTAATTTGGTCGATTTTCCATTGAAAAAGTCTGAAAATATTATAAAAATCAAACAATTTCTTTCAAAACTAAGAAAATTTGATCAAAAAATGGCGTAATGTTTATGCCAAATTTGATAAAGAAATGTATAAATTTCTGATTTTTTTCTGGTTTTTTCTCTAAAAAATCAGAAATCAGAAAACAGAATTCTGGTCGCCTTTTTAAAAACCAGAAATCAGAAAACAGAATTCTGGTGCCCAAAATGACCAGAAATTCTGGTAAATCAGAACAGAACAGAGCACATCCCTGATCACCACCATATATGATCTCAGCGCCCTTTTGTTGCCTTTTAAAAAAATTTGAATCTGCGGGCGCATAACCGAAAAGTATCAAATTCTTTTAAACGACCAAAAACCTCAACAACAAAATCCCATAAATCCTCTCCTTTTTCACTTTCTAATCTCATCCGGCAATGTTGAATTGGAAATTGGGACCAAAGTTCGTTTCAATTTTGGTGCCAGGCCACAACAACGAAACGCATGGAAACAAATTGGCGGCAAAAGAAACAAACAAATTGGCGGTGTCTGCAAAAACAAATATTTATTAAAGTCCGCCCCTCTTTTTCAGTCTTAAACTAGGGTTCAGTTCAGTCCCGACCCCTCGGGGGCGGAAAAGTCGGGGTTGGCAATGTCGGGGACGACCAAATTGTCGGGGTCGGGATTGAAGAAAATTTTGTTCATAAAATTTGTAAAAATTGATACCAATGACCCCTCACGTGGACTTACCTGCTTCTTCTCCGCAGATGGCTGGTATCGCTTCAGTTCCGCAAACAGCTCGTCGCTCTCCAAAAGGTCAAAGTTGGTTGTGGTGCGAGTCATCGTTTTGACGGGCTTCATCTCCGCAGATGGTTCGGATGGCTTCGGTGTTGAAAACAGCGCGTCGCTCTTCAAACGGTCAACGTTGGCTGTGGTGAAAACATTTGTGTTGCTGTTGCTGGGAGGGGGAAGCCGTTGTTGAGCCGCCGTGCTGCTGGCCATGTTCTGCTGCAATTCGACCCATTGTTGCTGCTGTTGTTTCGGTCGAGTGGGTAACGACGAAGATGATGAGGAGGAACAAGCGGCGGCGGTTGGCGACAATTCCAACGGAGCATTGCTCACTTCGCGCTGCTGAGATGACCGTGCCATTGACTCATAGGCATTCACAGGCTTGGCTGGAAATAACTTTTGACATTTTTGAATCATTGAATGAATCAGCTCACCGGATTCAAATGCCTGTTCTTTTGCATCAAAAACAGGGTCGATTAAAATACGGTGCGCATCATCACAGGTCTTGCCCTCTTCGGCAGTGAAATGAGACATCTAAAAATGTAATGAAAATGTCATTTATTTAAAAACAATTAGCGCAAACCGCGAGCGGAACTTTGTGCACATTTATCACCGATTTTCCATGGGATTTCAACACGTTCCAATAACAAATTCGATTATCTTCGGGATGGCGAGTGATGCCAAGCTCCACCAGATAACTTTCTCCCGATTTTGCGGAAACAAGTTTTCCAAGTGTGTCCTTCACACGGCCCAAATAAGTGTTTTGCAAGCCGGTCAGAATGGATTTCACATCGCCGCACATCTAAAAGAGTGTACAAATAAAAAACTATTTAATTTTTAGTTTTCCATTTCAATGAAGGTTCGGGTCAGGCACATAATAAACTCTCACCAACACTCGTTCCGTTCCATTAACCATAAGCACACGTGTCGACATTGGCGGCGAAATCTTCTTGGAGTACAACACGCGGTAGGAGTGCTCGTGCATAAAACTCTCGTAGGTGTGATTGTGCAGCGCCCGATCGTCACTCTCCGCCTCAATGGTCGCCTCCACCCAAGTGCCCAGCTCCAAAACCTTTGGCTGCCTGGCAAGCCCAAATGCGGTGGCAATCACGGACACTGTTTTCTGCCTTTCAAAACGAATGGCCACACCGAGCACATTCACCACCTGAATGAAAAACAAACAATGATGAATTAATGTGCATAACAGCTTTAATAATTGATGGACCTAGCACACGTGAACACCCCCCCCCCCTACCACGTTTTACGAAAATTAATCAATGAAAAAATGCGGGAAAATTCACTTCCTTGCAGAACAGATAATTTTAACCCTAAATTCGCGAGAAACAATACCCTGTCTCCGGTCTGCTTTGCGCCCGTCCACCCAAGGGGAGGCTGAAAGATAAATTAAAAATTTAAACAANTTTTTTTTAAATGCTTACCTTGAATCGCGCACCAACATTTAGCATATGCATTTGCTCATCAATTTGATTTACTCTGCGACTGTTATGACGACCAAAATACGGCAGAACCTTAGCATCAATCACCGACGGCAATCCATCCAACTAAAACGCGTTATTAGACATTTTTTCTAATAAATACACTACACCTTCTGGTAAGTGTCTTCCGGTTTCTCCACAGCAAATGCAATCCAACGATGCTTGACATAGTCGTCCGCAAAGACGCACATCACCTGCAACACAACAAACAAGAACAGTGAAATAAAATTTAAAAAGGAAAACGAATGCGCGACCTTAACAGTCTGCCCGTTCTGCAACAGCTCCTTGAGACCGCGATCATGAGGGCAAATAATTTCATGCACAAAAGCGTCATATGCATGGAACAGCTGGCTGTTGACCGCAACCGGATTAGTGATGGAGCATTGCATCTGAATAGCAAAGTGCATGAAAATGGTCGAATTTTACATGCGTACAAATAATTCAAGTTTTGGATTGAGAGGAATTTGATTTCCAATAAAACGCAGATTACCGATCACAAGCATTGTGATAACTTACAGTGACTTCCTTGCCGTGTTCTGTAGCGAACGTGGTAACTATACGATCGCAATCACCACCGCGAGCGGGCGTAATGTCGTAAGCCGTGTAATTGCAACGCACGCCGTGAAGCAGCTGAGACTGCTCCTGGAAGCAGCGATAATGGACCCACGCGGCGAGAGACCACTGAAATTATCAATGAAATTGGCCAAATGCCATTTTGAATTTATTTGAAAATTTAAAAACAGTCATGCGAACAAACAAAGAAAAAAANCCCATAATTTAGTTCAAATTTCACCTGCTGTTCATTGACACCGGATGCCAGCTGAATGCGCACGAGATCATGCTTGGAGCTCCATATCACGGCATACTCGTCCGACGTTCGCACAATAAGTCCCAAATCCTGTGCGCCCTCCTCGATGTCGTGAAGGCGTTCAGCATAATTCAGAGAAAAGTCCTCTGAATTAATGAGCGATAAAAAAACCCCATTAAAATTTTGCGCCAGAGGCACCTTCATAAATATACTCATGTTGCGGTTGATCATTCACTGCAACGCCCACACCGTCTGAGCGATATTATCCGTCAGTCGAGGAGCATTTGAAGAGGTCGGCTTTAAAATGTAAAACTTATAACATTTTTGGCAAATTTTCACCCCTACAGTTTTTGGAAGACCAATGTCGTCGTAGTCGTCCCTCGAAAATTCGTCGGCGAATGGCTTAAAACATATATATAATGTCCGCGCCATAAAAAAGGATATCCAACGTACACATTGCTCCAACAGGCTCGCAATTTCTTTGCGGTCCGTGACAATGTCGTTGAACTGCGAATTCTTTTTGTGCTTGACGCAGAACAGTGAGCCAAGCTTCTTGCCAGCACCAATGAACGCTTCGGGAAGCCTAAACAGAAGAAAATTAACACTTCTAACAAGAACAAAAAGGGAAACCTGGTGACAAATCCCTTGTAGACCAACCCCGGAACAACATCGAGCGGCAAAAAAGAAATCACTTCCAAAAAATCTTCGGTGTACGCCAATCCTTTGACATTCTGAAAGATGAAAATGTGTCACCGCACCCAAGCTGATTACAATTTTAGTTTTTTCAGTTTATTCGGAGTTTCATTTTCTGCATAGAAATCAAAATTCAATTTCGATCCGAATTCAAATAAGCCTATTCAAGACATTTGTTTTTAAATAACAAAAAATCAAATGCTTTTTGTTGTATTAATACATCAAATTTTGTTTTAATTGATAAAACCTCGTCAATCGCCTTCATTTTCCGAAGCCTTTCATTGGTCGGCGGCGCAAACACCATGTTGACCTTAGCCTTCCAGCTGATAGCCCCATCCTTCCCCGGCTCACGCAGAACTTCCAATTTGAGGTCATGCTCCTTCACCAGGTCATGCACCACCTGAGGCCCACGCCCATCTTTAAGCTGAATGAAGCGGACCATTTCGCCGGGCTAAAAACAACACAAAATGATACAATTAGAAAACACTAGGTATACTTCCACAGTTTACAAAATCATGTTAAAGTCAGGGAAAATGTGTTTAAGGGATTTTGGTATGGCTTACATCAGCTAGGGCACCAAGAAGTAGGCCAAAAATCATTAAAAAAAACATGGTGGCACACAAAACAAAGATTGTAAGAAATGGGCCCGATTAAAACTCGTAAGGTCCCCCGGGGCCTCTGTCCGCTCGAGTTTACATGATTGGNCGTCCAACCGTGCATGCCCAACCAAGGTGTATAACCCATTGGTGTTCATAAAATTTTGTGTACACAAAATAAAACCTGAAAACCCGTTTGCGGATTCAACGGGTATCTGAGCTCAAGCGTCCTCAGATGTGAGGTCCACACGTAGTTGTACTGCGAGTCCGTGTGTGTCAAAATTCCGAGCCGCGTATCTAGGCTAACCTCGCCAACAAATTCCTCGTCGTGCATTGTGTTTGAACGCGCGTGTGTGGTGTGTGTGTGTATAAAAATTAAAATTTGAGTGCGATCATGAGATCAAGTGAATATGATAAGGCACTAAAAAACCAATTATTTCCGTTAAATACACGTACAATGGTACAGCATCCGTAATTTTGTTTTTTTAGCTATTTTACGATAAAAATAAATATCTTGGAATTCTCTCACAATCAAGAGTGCTGAAATCGAAGTATTTCTTGTTTATAGTTAAGACCACGATTACGCCATAAAGGACCACTTTTTTCGCCTTTGGAAAAAAATTCAGAAAACGGGGGGAGAGAGGGAACGTAAAATTACAATCTTAGAAATCCTTTTGCGGCGTGGGACTAAATGACATTTTAATTGGCATACCATTCAAATCAAATTTACAAGTTTGGCTTTGTGTTAAGAATTTTAGAAAATTTGTGTCGCTGGAAAAAAACCATAATTCTTGTGTTAGATTGACCTCACGCCCCAGACTCCGTTCGATTTTACTTTTCATTCGTTTTTGTAGTTAAATTTTTTCTATATCTTGATATTCACCCGATTCTATCATTTTCCAACCCCCTTTTTAGCTTTATAAATGAAAATAAAAAAATGTCAAATCACTGAATTGACGCACGGTTTTATTCAACAAATATTGGATACAAAAGAACACCTTCCACTGCCTATTAGAGCACATTTATCAAAGATTCTTTGCCCGGATATTGAGAAATCAAAGGCAAAAATCCGGTCAAAAATTTGCAATGTTTGTGGCTTTGACTTATTAAATGGATCGACGGTTGTTGTTGCGAGGAATAAACAACAAAAAAGGTGCCCAAAATCATCTTACAAATTTACTCATAACAATGTTTTTTGTTTTAGATTTGTTTCTGTCAAGTGTGTGGCCTGCTCGTCATCTTCTGCAAAAGTGCCTCTTCATTCAAAGAACAAAAATAATGGCGACAAAAAAGACGCGGGCGCTGCAACTTCGATGAATTGCTCAAATTCCTTTCGCAGAAACAGCCCCAAAAGTTGCGCGAGTGTTCTGTACAGCAGCAACGTTTCTGCTTCAACTGTTCGAAGCACACCAGTGTGAGGGNAAAAAATTTCGATGATGTTCAGCCGGATGAATTCTTTTTTAGCATCCCGCCTAACAGCGCCAAATCCATTTTGTCCAGAAGACGAAGGTTCGCGCGGGTGGAGAAACTGCACAAATTAGCCGAAATGAACCAATCGCCAGCAAATGATAGCCCATTAAACAGTTCTTTGTCAAAATTTCTCCTTTCTTTTAACAAATAAATGGGTTTATTTCTTGCGGTCACGTAATTATAAAAAAAGTCACAATAGGAGGGCACTATCTGAAATAAGAATCAGAACCTTAAACTGCTACAACAAAGCAGACGAGAAACCGGATCGAAAAAACTCAGTTTTGAGGGTTCGTGGCCGCCACTCGGTCTTGCCGGTAGAGGAAAATTAACTTTCTTAATTTTTAAATGGGAAACAGAACGCCAAAGTAATAATTTTTAAATGGCTAAACAGAACGCCAAAAATAAAAGATTCTTGAAAAAAAGAACCAAAATCGTCAATTTGTTTGCGAAAAACACAAATCCGTTAAAAAAATTTTTGCTAGAGTCAAACTTAAGTACAAAAACAAAAAAAATAGAAATGATTAAAACTCGCACCTTAATGCAAAACGCTGTACAATTTTCCACTAGGCGTTGATTGTCAGTAAAATTATGTTTAAAATTTATTAAATTTAAGGCTTTACATATTGGCATGCTATTATAAACCAACGTATCTTGCAAGCATCTTTTTTTAATGTTGCATCAACTTCATCACGATTTCTGAGTTTTACGCCATGCAAAAAGTGGCAGACCTATGAAAATGAGCGATATTTTGAGCCGGGAGAAGAAATATGGGACCGCGGAAAGCACATTTTCACCTACGAGTTTAGACGAGCGGCGAGACGATATCGCGAGGCAATAACTTCCTAAATTCTTTTCGCATGGCACAATTTTGTCCGGACTTCCAGAAGTTTCCGATTACCGTTCTTTTTTTTTTGTTGAAAAAGTCGTTTTTGAGCTTGAATGAGTGATGGAGCAAAAAATTTTTGATTAAAATTTCAGGCAAAATACGACGCATTCCGTCGCAGGTACCCGCTGGCGCACATGAAGACAAGTGTGAACGATTACGAGCTGCTTCCGATGCGTAGCGAATTTTTGATCATCGGCGGTGGGCTGACCGGATCAGCGGCCGCCTATTGGCTCAAGCAGGGCTTTCGTGACGAAGAGCTGACGGTCAATGTGCTGGAAAGCACGGAAAATGTAGGCGCCAGTTCAAGTGACCCCAACGGTTCTTTTAATATAAACAAAAAACGAGGGTTCTAAACCCTATGATTTTAGTTGGAGTTTTTTTCTTAGACGGATTCCATTTTATGCTAACCCCGCATTTGTCGAGGTTTTTTGTCCCTGGAACCCGAGAATCTCGATCGGAGCTTCGGTTTCGATTACAAAAACATTTGTACCGGCGGCTTCACTATTTGGGGATTGCTTAGGCGCAGAAACTTTTCACCGACGAATTTTAAATTTTGATGAGTATTTCCCGTATATTATATTTTTGTTACTCCAATCATGCATATTTCTTTTCAGTTCTCTAAAACTCGTTCACTGTTGGGCAGCGGTGTGATCACTCAGCAATTTTCGGTGCCTGAAATGATCGATTTGGCAATGTTTTCCTCGGAATTTTTGCGCCATGCCGGCGAACATCTCAAAATTTTAGGCAATTATTTCGAATTGGATTTACGACAGTTATTGATTGCCATTTTAAGTGCATATTTTTCTAATTTTTTAGACAACGAACCTCCTGACATAAATCTGCTGCCCGTCGGAGTTATGCATTTGGCCCGAACGGCGGAAGAGGCCGAGACGTTCAGAAACGCATGGAAACTTCAAGTGTAAGCAAAGTGAAGGGGGGGGGGGGGGGGGGGGGGGGAAACGATTTTATGATGTTTCGTCCAGCGTTTTGATTGTTCCAGTTTGCTTTTCTTTTCGACCTATTCGAATTTTTTGTATTTAAGTGCCCAAAAATTGGAGTTTTTAGGCCAGTCTCGGCCCTGCAGATAAAATCGGTGGGTTTATAGAGAAAAATTTGGGAAGCTGTTGCAGAGGCGGGGACCATCCAAAGAGACAAAAAAGTGGTACCCAACAGTGCCGTTTTGGTGCCATCTGACAAAAAAATTGATACATTTAAAGCTGGCTTCCTCCTTATTTCGGAATCAAATCAATTACCAAAATTATTTTTTAGTGATCGCGGAGCAAACGTGATTCTGATTGGAAGAGACGAATTGCGCAGCAGATTTCCATTCATGAACTTTGACGACGTCGTTATGGGAACGTTCGGTAGAGTCTTTTGTTTTTGTAAATATTCGACTCATTTTTTTGTTTGTTTGTTTGTTGTGGCATTAAAAATGATAGTCTTTTTTGTAAAAGGTCTATGAAGAATTGGTTTTAGGCCTTGAGAATGAGGGCATTTTTGA